>CAWUFW010019041.1:0-200336 GCA_963921515.1 Calotriton arnoldi | reverse complement strand
ACCACAGGTCTGCTACTGCAGCCTGGGTAAGGTGGTGCATGCACCCCTTACTGTGATATAGGTTACCTATATCACTAAATACATACACACATATAAACCTATAAGTCACTCCTAAGGCAGGCCTTATCAATCCTAAAGGCAGAGTGCATGGTTCCTATGTGAGAGGGTGCCCCTGCATGAGCAGGGCCCCTCTGCAGCGTTCGGAGACCCTTCTCTGATGCTGTTTGTAGTGCAGCCTGACCATATACTCTTAAGCGCATTATAACCTCGCGTTAAATGCTAACTTTGGAATGGCTGCACCTAAACATGTCGTGTTTGGTGTCAAACATCTTGGAATACTACCCCCCGCCAATTCTGGTGGCGGGGGTAGCATTCCACCCTTCTAGAGGGAAAGACATGTTAACTCTGGCTAGCCCGGTAACTTCTTTCCAAAGCACTGGCATCACAAAATGGATGCTGCTGCCACAGACACGAGTCTGGCCTCCTGCTGCTGTACGAAACTCCGGCAGGGGAGGCCTGGACAATAGGTTTCCTGTCCCAGGGAGGTGTGACCACCTCCCCAGACAGGATAATGTGTATTGGGGCTGGGCGGGAGCACTTTCGGGTGCTTTGAAGTCCTGCACTGGGGGCACATTTGGTGTCCCTGTGCATACCCCAGTTCAAACCGGATCAGGGGCTTGCAGCCCCTGCTTTGGCGTGAACTGGACAAAGGGAAAGGGGTGTAGCCACCCCTCTGCCCTGACCCACCCATAGGTGGGGCCACAGAGTAGTCCAACCCCTAAACTTGGTATAAGTATAGGAACCCAGTCCTTAGGACTTTAGATTATCCCTGGACGAAACTCTGAAACAGAATCCTGGACCTTCGACGCTCTACTCACGATTAGAGGACAGAAGAATCTCCCTTGGGGTCAAGGAGTGACTCCCCTGCTTGGCAGGCACCAAAGACGCATCTGTCTGGTTCGCATTTCTGAAGCTACCGTCGGACGCCGAAGTGATCGCATCACCAGAGGTAGATTCTCAGACTTCCCCAAGGCTACCCTGAGTCCCCAGCAAAGCTGAGGCCCATAGCTATCGTGGGTGACGTGAGACTGTGACCCCTGGACACCGAGCACATTTGCAAGTACATCCTCTTCTGCGTCTCCCACGAAGTCGTGCTTTGAGCTCCGAGTAGCCCTAGCCTCCAGCACCAACTGCACCGAAGATCACTGGCCTCCACTCCACGAGTGTCCTGTGAGCCAGATCCACGTGCGACGTCTTGAGGCTCCTTCGCGGTCGCTAGCCCGTTGGCTAGTAGCCCTTAACAAAGGCCAATCTTTTTCTTACTTGGTATCCTGGTTGCTCCAGGCCTGCCCTCACATACCCTCGCTGGGTGAGTTCCCCAGACCTTGCTGGTCTGCACCATCGACGATCAACATCTTCCTCGAGACTTGCCGTTGCCAAGGCTTGTTGGGTCCAATCCGGTCGCCGACACCTTAGCACTCGACAGACATCATGTACCAGCCCGAATCCTGCTCCTGGTCACCGACAACACCTCCTGGACCTCATGGCTGAAGAGTCAAGACAACTGTCAACGCACCTGAAGCGCTCGACATCGGTGGGCATCTGTCCATCGCCTTCCTGGTCACTGGCTAGTGACCCAGACTCTGTCCCCTCTGCTTTCAGGTTCTTCAGATCTCCGATCCACTCTTGGATCCACCCGGACACTTTCCACTTGGTCGCCAGCCGCACTTTGCAGCAGATCGCCATTCAAATCGACGACGAAACCCGACCCCGAAAGGCACCTATGCACCCGGCTTCCCTGGGTGAGGTAACACGAGTACTCCGGTGCTCCCGTGGGTAGAGACTCTTCAAAGTACTAGTTCTCAAAGGGTTTGCTCCAAGTCCTCCTTTAAGTGTCCCTTTTCTTTAATTTCCTGATCGCGACTTTCTCCATAGAAGTCAACGGCGTATCGCGGTTGTGTATTTACACTGCACGCGTCCCCCGTGGGTCCCCTGTGTCACTACCTTGGGTGGTTCCTTGTGGTCCAAGCACTTCTAGAGGCTCTAGGCCTAGTGTCTAGTTCAGTCGTGGTTCTTATACCACTTTATTGGTATATGGTTTGGTACGCCCCTAGGGCCCAAACGTGTATTTGTGCTATTACTGTGTTTAAATAACTTCTAACTTATGTACTTCGAACTCTAGCCTCATAAAGAGACTAGAGGGGTGTGTTTAGCAATAAATACATATATTTTGAATATATACCTGGTGTGGTGCTCTTTCATTTGGTCACTCAAGAGATTAAAGACTGGTAAAACAAGCTGCTTTACATTCCTTCAAGACTTAGCCTGAAGGCTGCTCTCCATAGCTACCACTAGGATAGCTTTCAATAAGGTTGTCTTTAACCTATCTCCAATAAGGGGTTGTTTGGACTGGTGCAAGGTGCCCACTATAATTAGTGGACAGCATATACCAGGCCAACTTCTCACATTGGTGTGCAGCGTGTGGGATTCCAGCTTGCTATTGTTTTACCAGATAATCTCAATTGAATTGATCAACTGAAAACCACTAAAGGTACCTAAGGTACATATAATTTAAGCTTAGAATACAGTAAGTTCTACTGAACTTAGAGTTGTGTGTTAAGGGATAGCACAACCCTTTCTACAACTCAAGAGAGTTTAGTAGGCCACACTAGAGTAGGTAGTGCATACACCACAACACACTAGTAATGTCTTTAAGGGTAGGATCTAAAGAATCCTTGCAGGAAGCCACTGAGCTTCCACCCTCCAAGTATGATACACTCCCATTCTTGGAATTGAGAGCATTATGTAACTTGAGGAAATTAAGGACAGGCCAAAGTCCCACCACCCAACACCTTAAAGAGTTGTTGGTGGCTTATGACCTTAGTAAGCCCTTGGGGACTGAAGGGGTAGGAGCTGAGGGTGGGGCAGAAGAGGAGGAAGGGGCCAGGGGTACCAATACCCCCAGCCCCCCTCTGAAACTGGCAAGGAGGGCGACAATGGCCCTGACCTGGATAATCCAATCCCTCCTGAGGAAGATGAAGAGGATGATCAAGATGATCCCCACTTTGTCCCCCAGGAAGGATTATGAGTGTGCCCAGAAAGTCTAGATCTCCTTCTCAGGAGTCTAACCACTCTGGCACCTCAATAGGGAGCTCTGTCTCATCTCATAGGAGGGAATCCTCTCATGAGAGAAGAAAGAGGCTGGTTCAATATGAGGAAGCTCAGCTTGAAATCAGAAAACAGCAACTGGCTATAGACAGGGAGTCCCTAGATCTCTTTAGAGAGAGAAGAAAGTTGGGACTAGAGTCCCATGGTGGCAGCCATATCCCTAGAGATAGGGAAAGGTCCTATGACCATAGGAACCTGAGCAAGATTGTCCCTCCCTACCAGAGTGGGGATGACATCCACAAGTGGATAACTGCTCTAGAGAGGGCCTGTAAAGTACAGAAGGTCCCTCAGGAGCAGTGGGCAGCAATCTTGTGGCTCTCCTTTGCAGACAAAGGTAGAGATAAGCTCCTCACTGTTAGAGAGGAGGATGCTGATAATTACAAGGTCTTGAAGAGTGCTCTTATTGATGGGTTTGGCCTAACCACTGAACAGTACAGGTTGAAGTTCAGAGATACCCAAAAAGCACAGACTCAAGACTGGGTAGACTATGTGGAATGTTCTGCCAAGGCTCTGGAAGGCTGGTTGATGGGCAGTAAGGTGTGTGACTTCTCAGGATTGTACAATCTGATAATGAGGGAGCAGATTCTTAATAACTGTCAAAATCAGCTGTTGCATCAATACCTGGTAGACTCTGATCTGACCTCTCCCCAAGAATTGGGAAAGAAGGCAGACAAATGGGTCAGAACCAGGGTGAAGCAGAAGGTACAGAACCAAGGTGGGGAAACCAAGAAGCAAGATGCTAAGAACTCTGAAAAGGGTGGGGAGAAGGGTAAAGATCAAAAGTCTTCATCAGGCCCCCAAAAATCTTCTTCAGGTGGGGATTCACAGTCTACAAAAGGGAAAGGCCAAAGAAAACCATGGTGCAAGGTCTGTAAGCAAAAGACCCACTGGACTAGTGATTGCACCAAGTCCAAAGACTCAAGTCCAGCACCCACCAATGCCCCTAAGGCACATGTTCCCCCTAGTACAGTTGGTGGTAGTGCTCCAGCCAAGGGTTTAGTAGGGTTCACCCTGGGTACTGAGTTGGGCTCTGACCTAGTCAGAGAACTGACTCAGGCTGTGTTAGTCTGTGATGGAGGCATGGATGGGACCTCCTCTGTGAGTCCCTGTAATCTGGGCAAGTACAGACAACAGCCTTTAATCAATGGACGAGAGGCTTTGGCATTTAGGGACACAGGGTCAAGTGTCACAATGGTGACACAAGACCTTGTGAATCCTGGACAAGTTATACTTGGTGAGATGTACCAAGTGACCAATGCTAGCAATGTCAGAACAGACCATACTCTGGCAGTTGTTAACTTCTCCTGGGGAGGGGTAACTTGCCTTAAGAAGGTTGTGGTGAGTGCAAACCTACCAGTCGAATGCTTGCTTGGCAATGACTTAGAGACTTCTGCTTGGGCAGAAGTGGAGCTCAGGACCCATGCAGAAATGCTGGGGATCCCTGCAGATGTGTTTGCTGTGACCAGGTCACAAGCCAAAATGTCTAGCACTGAACAGGCCTTGGATTCTGGAAGAATGGACCAAGTGCCTTCCAAGAGGAGGAGTAGTAGGGTTAAGTCAGTGCCTTCCCCCTTGGCTCAGGAGGAAGATCAGTCCCTTGAGGGGGATGATCTCAGTCCTGAAGAAGGAACTGTCCCAGAGGAACTTGAACCTGACCAGGTTGAGTTCTTGGAGACAGGGGGACCTTCTAGGGCAGATCTGAGCCAGGAGCAGCAGAGCTGCCCCTCCCTTGAACCCCTCAGACAGCAAGCTGCTGCTGAGGCTGCTAGGAAAGCTAGTGGTCCCCATACAGTGTATTGGGATGATGGACTCCTGTACTCAGAGAGTAGAGACCCCAAGCCTGGTGCTACCAGGAGGTTGGTTATACCTCTGAAGTTCAGGGGCTTCCTATTGACCCTAGCCCATGATATTCCCTTGGCAGGTCACCTGGGCCAGAACAAGACTTGGGACAGAATTGTCCCTCACTTTCACTGGCCCCACATGTCTGAAGACACAAAGGAGTTTTGTCGCTCCTGTGTAACCTGCCAGGCCAGTGGCAAGGCAGGTGGCACTACAAAGGCCCCCTGATACCACTACCTGTGGTGGGGGTGCCCTTTGAGAGGGTAGGGATTGACATTGTTGGTCCCATGGATCCCCAAACAGCATCTGGGCACAGGTTTATCCTGGTGGTAGTGGATCATGCCACCAGGTACCCAGAAGCTATTCCCCTCAGGACCACTACAGCACCTGTGGTGGCAAGGGCCCTCCTGGGAATTTTCTCAAGAGTGGGCTTTCCTAAGGAGGTAGTATCAGACAGGGGTGCTAACTTCATGTCTGGGTACTTAAAAGCAATGTGGAAGGAGTGTGGAGTGACTTATAAGTTCACCACACCCTATCACCCACAATGCAATGGTTTAGTTGAGAGATTCAACAAAACCTTGAAGGGCATGATTAAAGGGCTCCCAGAAAAGCTTAGGCGAAGATGGGACATACTCTTGCCCTGCCTTTTATTTGCATATAGGGAGGTGCCTCAGAAGGGGGTTGGTTACAGCCCTTTTGAACTTCTGTTTGGCCACCCTGTGAGGGGTCCACTGTGCTTGGTGAAGGAAGGATGGGAGTTACCTCTCAAGCCCCCAAAGCAAGACATAGTGGACTATGTACTTGGTCTCCGCTCCCGGATGGCTGAGTATATGAAAAAGGCAACCAAAAACCTTGAGGCTAGCCAGGAACTTCAAAAGGCCTGGCATGACCAAAGAGCTGTTCTGGCTGTTTACCAGCCAGGACAGAAGGTGTGGGTGTTGGAGTCAGTGGCCCCAGCAGCTCTCCAAGACAAATGGAGTGGACCCCACACTATTGTTGAGCAGAAGGGCGAGGTTACCTACTTAGTAGACCTAGGAACACCCAGGAGTCCCCACAGGGTTCTCCATGTCAACAGGTTAAAACCATATGTGGACAGGGCAGACATGGGCTTGCTCATGGCTACTGATGAAGGGCAGGAGGAAGAGAGTGACCCACTCCCTGACCTGCTCTCACAGAACCCTGACGATGGGTCAGTAGATGGTGTAGCCTTGGCAGGCAGCCTCACTACCCAGCAACAAACTGATTGTAGACAGGTTCTCAATCAGTTTAGACACATGTTTTCACTGACACCCAGTCAGACCACCTGGTGCACTCATGAAGTGGACACTGGGGACAGTCTGCCTATTAAAAATAAGATTTATAGGCAACCTGACCATGTCAAGGACTGTATCAGGACTGAAGTCCAGAAAATGTTGGAGTTGGGAGTTATTGAACCCTCAGATAGCCCTTGGGCTAGTCCAGTGGTCCTTGTACCAAAACCTCACACCAGTGGTGGAAAAAGAGAGATGAGGTTTTGTGTGGACTACAGGGGTCTCAATGCAGTCACTAGGACTGATGCCCATCCAATACCAAAGGCAGATGAGCTCATAGATACTTTGGCCTCAGCCAAATATCTCAGCACATTTGACTTGACAGCTGGCTACTGGCAGATCAGACTAGCTGATACTGCAAAGCCCAAAACAGCATTCTCAACCCCTAGTGGGCATTATCAATTTGTGGTGATGCCCTTTGGTCTGAAGAATGCACCTGCCACTTTCCAGAGGTTGGTGAATACAGTTCTCACAGGTCTGGAAGCCTATAGTGCAACATATCTAGATGATATTGCTGTCTTTAGCTCCACCTGGGAGGATCACCTGGTCCACCTCAGGAATGTTTTACAGGCCCTGCAAAAGGCAGGCCTGACTATCAAGGCCACTAAGTGCCAGATAGGGCAGAGTCAGGTTGTGTACCTGGGCCACCTTGTGGGTGGAGGCCAGGTTCAACCTTTGCAGAGCAAGATCCAGACTATCATGGACTGGACTGCTCCCACTACCCAGACTCAGGTGAGAGCCTTCTTAGGCCTGACTGGGTACTATAGGAGATTTGTCAAGGGGTATGGATCAATAGTGACACCCCTGAATGACTTAACTTCTAAGAAAATGCCCAAAAAGGTTCAGTGGACAGTTAGCTGTCAAAAGGCATTTGATGACCTGAAGCAGGCCATGTGCACTGCTCCCATTCTACAGAGTCCTGATTACTCCAAGAAGTTCATTGTTCAAACTGATGCATCTGAATTGGGGGTAGGGGCTGTACTGTCACAATTGAATGAAGAAGGTCAGGATCAGCCAGTAGCTTTCATTAGCAGAAGGCTGACCCCTAGAGAGAAACGTTGGTCAGCCATAGAGAGGGAGGCCTTTGCTGTGGTCTGGGCTCTGAAGAAGTTGAGGCCATACTTGTTTGGTACACACTTCCTGGTTCAGACAGACCATAAGCCCCTCTTATGGCTAAAACAAATGAAGGGTGAAAACCCCAAACTGCTTAGGTGGTCCATTTCCCTACAGGGGATGGACTTTACAGTGGAACATAGACCTGGGAGTAACCATGCCAATGCAGATGGACTCTCTAGGTACTTCCACTTAGAACATGAAGACTTAACTGGGCAAGGTTAGTTTAATATCCCTACGTTTGGGGGGTTGTGTAGGAGAGTAGGATCTGCTTCACATGGGTACCCCCACTTTTTGCTGATGCTTCACTGTTTTTCGACATTAGTCTGGCTGGGGCCCTGCTAATCAGAACCCCAGCCTAGCTGCTTCCTCTCTAAAATGGTTTCCATGTGCCTTAGGCACATCACTGATTGGAATCTGGAGTGCCCTTATAAGTCCCTAGTATATGGTATACTATGTACCAAGGGCATAGGTACCTCAGAGGCCTACCAGGGACTGCAGCATGTATTATGCCACCCCTGGAAAGCCATCCAAACTGACACCACAGGTCTGCTACTGCAGCCTGGGTAAGGTGGTGCATGCACCCCTTACTGTGATATAGGTTACCTATATCACTAAATACATACACACATATAAACCTATAAGTCACTCCTAAGGCAGGCCTTATCAATCCTAAAGGAAGAGTGCATGGTTCCTATGTGAGAGGGTGCCCCTGCATGAGCAGGGCCCCTCTGCAGCGTTCGGAGACCCTTCTCTGATGCTGTTTGTAGTGCAGCCTGACCATATACTCTTAAGCGCATTATAACCTCGCGTTAAATGCTAACTTTGGAATGGCTGCACCTAAACATGTCGTGTTTGGTGTCAAACATCTTGGAATACTACCCCCCGCCAATTCTGGCGGCGGGGGTAGCATTCCACCCTTCTAGAGGGAAAGACATGTTAACTCTGGCTTGCCCGGTAACTTCTTTCCAGAGCCCTGGCATCACAAAATGGATGCTGCTGCCACAGACACAAGTCTGGCCTCCTGCTGCTGGATGAAACTCCGGCAGGGGAGGCCTGGACAATAGGTTTCCTTTTGCAGGGAGGTGTGACCACCTCCCCAGACAGGATAATGTGTATTGGGGCTGGGCGGGAGCACCCTCTGGGTGCTTTGAAGTCCTGCACTGGGGGCACATTTGGTGTCCCTGTGCATACCCCAGTTCAAACCGGATCAGGGGCTTGCAGCCCCTGCTTTGGCGCGAACTGGACAAAGGAAAGGGGTGTAGCCACCCCTCTGCCCTGACCCACCCATAGGTGGGGCCACAGAGTAGTCCAACCCCTAAACTTGGTATAAGTATAGGAACCCAGTCCTTAGGACTTTAGATTATCCCTGGTTGAAACTCTGTAACAGAATCCTGGACCTTCGACGCTCTACTCAAGATTAGAGGACAGAAGAATCTCCCTTGGGGTCAAGGAGTGACTCCCCTGCTTGGCAGGCACCAAAGACGCATCTGTCTGGTCTGCATTTCTAAAGCTCCCGTCGGACGCTGAAGTCTTTGCATCACCAGAGGTGGATTCTCAGACTTCCCCGAGGCTACCCTGAGTCCCCAGCAAAGCTGAGGCCCGTAGCTATCGTGGGTCACGTGAGACCGTGACCCCTGGACACCAAGCACATTTGCAAGTGCATCCTCTTCTGGGTCTCCCACGAAGTTGTGCTTTGGGCTCCGAGTAGCCCTAGCCTCCTGCACCAACTGCACCGAAGACCACTGGCCTCCACTCCACGAGTGTCCTGTGAGCCAGATCCACGTGCGACGTCTCGAGGCTCCTTCGCGGTCGCTGGCCCATTGGCTAGTAGCCCTTAATGAAGGCCAATCTTTTTGTTCTTGGGCATCCTGGTTGCTCCAGGCCTGCCCTCACTTACCCTCACTGGGTGAGTTCCCCAGACCTTGCTGGTCTGCACCATCGACGATCTTCATCTTCATCAAGACTTGCCGTTGCCAAGGCTTGTTGGGTCCAATCCGGTCGCCAACACCTCAGCAATCGACAAACATTGTGTGCCAGCCTGACTCCTGCTCCTGGTCACCAACAACGCCTCCTGGACCTCGTGGCTGAAGAGTCAAGATGACCGTCAACACACCTGAAGCACTCGACATCGGTGGGCATCTGTCCATCGCCTTCCTGGTCACTGGCTAGTGACCCAGACTCTTTCCCCTCTGCTTTCAGGTTCTTCAGATCTCCGATCCACTCTTGGATCCACCCGGACACTTTCCACTTGGTCGCCAGCAGCACTTTGCAGCAGATCGCCATTCAAATCGGCGACGAAACCCGACCCCGAAAGGCACCTATGCACCCGGCTTCCCTGGGTGAGGTAACACGAGTACTCCGGTGCTCCCATGGGTAGAGACTCTTCAAAGTACTAGTTCTCAAAGGGGTTGCTCCAAGTCCTCCTTTAAGTGTCCCTTTTCTTTAATTTCCTGATCGCGACTTTCTCCATAGAAGTCAACGGCGTATCGCGGTTGTGTATTTACACTGCACGCGTCCCCCGTGGGTCCCCTGTGTCACCACCTTGGGTGGTTCCTTGTGGTCCAAGCACTTCTAGAGGCTCTAGGCCTAGTGTCTAGTTCAGTCGTGGTTCTTATACCACTTTATTGGTATATGGTTTGAGTACGCCCCTAGGGCCCAAACGTGTATTTGTGCTATTACTGTGTTTAAATAACTTCTAACTTATGTACTTCGAACTCTAGCCTCATAAAGAGACTAGAGGGGTGTGTTTAGCAATAAATACATATATTTTGAATATATACCTGGTGTGGTGCTCTTTCATTTGATCACTCAAGAGATTATAGACTGGTAAAACAAGCTGCTTTACATTCCTTCAAGACTTAGCCTGAAGGCTGCTCTCCATAGCTACCACTAGGATAGCTTTCAATAAGGTTGTCTTTAACCTATCTCCAATAAGGGGTTGTTTGGACTGGTGCAAGGTGCCCACTATAATTAGTGGACAGCATATGCCAGGCCAACTTCTCACACTATCCATGAATGCATGGACAAAGGCGAAGCGGCAATGTTAGTGCTCCTCGACTTGTCCGCGGCATTCGATACGGTCTCTCATGCTATTTTAATTGAGAGACTACTCAGCCTCGGGATCCAGGGCACCCCTTTATCCTGGATCAGATCTTTTTTAATAAATCGCACTCAACAGGTCTTCCTTCAGCCATTTGTGTCCGAGGAGAAACCACTGAACTGCGGTGTCCCTCAAGGCTCCGCATTAAGCCCACTGTTTTTTAATATATATCTCTCCCCTTTGGCCACTGTAGTAGAATCCTGTGGAATCAGAGCGATCTCCTACGCTGATGACACCCAATTGGTGTTCTCATTCAGGGACCACTCCGAAGCAACCTTCTCTAATTTTAGACACTGCTTGGTCAATATTTCCTCCTGGATGGCCCTAAACACACTTAAGCTCAACTCGGATAAAACTGAGGTGCTATTTTTCAATCAAACAAGCCCTCCCCCTCCTCCACTCTGGTGGCCATCAGAACTGAACCCCCTCCGGAACCAGTGATATCAGCCAGGAACCTGGGATTCCGGATCAATAATGAACTTTCATGCAAAAATCAAATCGATCAGGTATCTGCGGCCTGTTTCGGAAAACTTCATATGATCCGAAAAATGTTCCCCTTTCTCCCTCGGGAATCTCGCAGGACCATTGTCCACGCACTGATCACCTCACATCTGGACTACGCTAATAGTCTGTACGCAGGGGCCCCTGCGTACTTGATCAGACGCTTACAGACTGTTCAGAATGCAGCAGCTAGTCTGATATTTAACATTCCTTATCGCCACTCGATCTCCCCATATCTGAAGAAGCTTCACTGGATCCCAGTGGCCAAACGCATCCAATTCAAGTCAATGGTTCTGGTTTTTAGAGCACTGCAGGGCATGGGCCCGGCCTACCTCAAAGCTCGGCTTAAGCATGCACAGTCCAGCCGCGCACTTAGATCCAACCATCTTCGTCTCCTTGTCACCCCCTGCTTCCGCCGCGTCAGAATGGGCGGTAGAGCCTTTGCGGTGTTCGCCGCCAAGACACAGCCTGCCTCTGCCCTTGCGGCTGACCAAATCCGAATCTATCTTCCGATGTGACCTGAAGACCTGGCTCTTCTCGAGTGCTTAACCTGCTGAGTGAACTCATCCTTCGCCTGTCCAAGCACCGGGACACCCCCGTTGGGGGTAGCTGTGCGCTTTATAAGCTTATAAATAAATAAATAAGATGCCGAAAGAGGCAAGAGAGGTGCAGAAAGAGGGAAGACAAGTGCAGAAAGAGACAACAGGGGTGCAGAAAGAAGCAAGACAGGTGCAGAAAGAAGCATGGGAAGTGCAGAATGAAGCAACAGGGGTGCAGAAAGAGGCAAGAGAAGTGCAGAAAGAAGCAACAGAGGTGCAGAAGGAGGCAAGAGAACTGCAGAAAGAGGCAAGAGAATTGCAGAAACAGGCAAGAGAGGTGCAGAAAAAAGAACAGGGGTGCAGAAAGAGGCAAGAGAGGTGCAGAAAGAGGCAAGAGGGGTGCAGAAAGAGGCAAGAGAAGTACAGAACGAAGCAACAGAGGTGCAGAAAGAAGCAAGAGAAGTGCATAAACAAGCAACAGAGATGCAGAAGGGAGAAGTGGGGTGGAGAAAGAGGCAAGAGGGATACAGAAAGAAACAAGAGAGGTGCAGAAAGAAACAAAAGAAGTGCAGAAAGAAGGAACAGAGGTGCAGAAAGAGGCAAGAGGGATGCAGAAAAAGGGAAGAAGGGTATGAATGAGGCACAAGGGATGCAGAAAGAAGCAAGAGGGATGCAGAAAGAAGCAAAAGAGGTGAAGAAAGAAACAAAAGAAGTGCAGAAAGAAGGAACAGAGGTGCAGAAAGAGGCAAGAGGAGTGCAGGAAGAGGGGTGCAGAAAGAGGCACGAGGGGTGCAGAAAGAAGCAAGAATGGTGCAGAAAGAAACAAAAGAAGTGCAGAAATAAGCAACAGAGGTGCAGAAAGAGACAAGAGGGGAGCAGAAAGAGACAAGAGGGGAGCAGAAAGAGGCACAAGGCTTGCAGAAAGAAGGGACAGTGGTGCAGAAAGAGGAATGAGAAGTGCAGAAAGAAGCAACAGAGATGCAGAAAGGGGAGGAGGGATGGAGAAAGAGGCAAGAGCGGTGCAGAAAGAAGCAAGAGAGGTGCAGAAAGAAACAAAAGAGGTGCAGAAAGAAGCAACAGAGGTACAGAAAAAGGAAAGAGGAGTGCAGAAAGAGGAAAGAGGGGAGCAGAAAGAGGCACGAGGGGTGCAGAAAGAAGCAAGAGAGGTGCAGAAAGAAGCAAGAGAAGTGCATAAAGAAGCAACAGAGATGCAGAAAGGGGGAAGTGGGGAGGAGAAAGAGGCAAGAGGGATACAGAGAGAAGAAAGAGAGTTGCAGAAAGAAACAAAAGAAATGCAGAAAGAAGGAACAGCAGTGCAGAAAGAGGCAAGAGGGGAGCAGAAAGAGGGAAGAGGGGGGCAGAAAGAGGCACCAGGGTTGCAGAAAGAAGGGACAGAGGTGCAGAACGAAGCAAGAGAAGTGCAGAAAGAAGCAACAGAGGTGCAGAAAGAGGGATGAGGGGTGGAAAAAGAGGCAAGAGAAGTGCAGAAAGAAGCAACAGAGATGCAAAAAGGGGGAACAGGGGTGGAGAAAGTGGCAAGAGGGGTGCAGAAAGAAGCAAGAGGGGTGCAAAAAGAAACAAAAGAAGGAACAGGGGTGCAAAAAGAGGCAAGAGAGATGCAGGATGAGAGGTGCAGAAAGAAGCAAGAGTAGTGCAGAAAGATGCAATAGAGGTGCAGAAAGAGGCAAGAGGGGTGCAAAAAGAGAGAAGAGGGGTGCAGAAAGAGGCACGAGGGGTGCAGAAAGAAGCAAGAGAGGTGCAGAAAGAAGCAACAGAGGTGCAGAAAGTGGGAAGAGGGGTGGAGAAAGAGACAAGAGAGGTGCAGAAAGAAGCAATAGAGGTGCAGAAAGAGGGAAGAGGCATGGAGAAAGAGGCAAGAGGGGGCAGAAAGAAGCAAGAGAGGTGCAGAAAGTAACAAAAGAAGTGCAGAAAGAAGGAACAGAGGTGCAGAAAGAGGCAAGAGGAGTACAGAAAGAGAAGAGGGGTGCAGAAAGAGGCACAAGGGGTGCAGAAAGAAGCAAGAGGGGTACAGAAAGACGCAAGATAAGTGCAGAAAGAAGCAACAGAAATGCAGAAAGAGGGAAGAGGGATGGAGAAAGAGGCAAGAGAAGTGCAGAAAGAAGCAACAGACATGTAGAAAGGGGGAAGAGGGGTGGAGAAAGAGGCAAAGGGGTGCAGAAAGAAGCAAGAGAGGTACAGAAAGAAACAAAAGAAGTGCTGAAAGAAGGAACAGAGGTGCAGAAAGAGGCAGGAGGAGTGCAGATAGAAGGAAGAAAGGTGCAGTAAGAGGCAAGAGAGGAGCAGAAATAGGGAAGAAGGGTGCAGAAAGAGGCAAGAGGGGTGCAGAAAGAGGCAAGAGGGGTGCAGAAAGAAGCAAGAGGGGTGCAGAAAGAAGCAAGAGAGGTGCAGAAAGAAACAAAAGAAGTGCAGAAAGAAACAACAGAAATGCAGAAAGAGGCATTGAGAGGCGCAGAAAGAAGCAAGAGTGGCTTGCTCACCAATAGTACCAATTTAATACTCACATTTAGCAATAAGTAACAGGTGACCATTCTAGGTTTACAAAGGAGCTCCCACCACGCTGTAACACTTGTCGCTGCATTTTTGGTAACGTTTGAGCCGTTTGAGCTAGAAACAAGGCTTTTTTGTTCAAATCTGCAGATTAGGCAGCAGACGATGAATTATGTGGCTAATGTGGAAAATGTATAATTGTGCGAAAGTTGGTGCAGCCAAACAGTCACATAATTCAAGAGGCCCTGCTCATACCTCTGACTAGGTCCAGAAGTGCTCCTCAGTGATTCCTTCTTTTTTGTCTCATTGAGTTCATAGTTTAGCTTCTATGGAAACGAGGAAGACTAAACCTGAGGTTACCACTCCACAACACAGACTACCATACCACAGAAATACTCTCTGTAACACATATTCCCACTCTACATAATTCCTATACACTAAATACCACATACTTTCTATCCACATAATTTCACTGCACAACATACCACATATTTCCACTACTCACAACCTACATCCACTCCACTCCACTCCACTCCAAGAAACATTAATAAAACACTTTCAGATTTACAACGCTAATAGCTCTAACTCTTGCAAATGCAAGACCTATTACATTACAAATGCTTCTTTAACTGGTAGTCGTGTTTGCAGAGTGGTGGAGAAAGGGGGCTGGGCCTCCAACCAGTGCACAGGAATTCCACAGCGTATGACTTACAGGAGGTACCAGGAGGGCTACTTGGCCGCCAAAGTCCCTTAGGAGTAAAGTGGACTTCATCTCCCAACCAGTACTGTGCCAGGAGGCGCGTTTGCAGAGTGGTGGAGAAAGGTGAGCGTGGCCTCCGAAGACCTCTTAGCAATCCCACAGTGTGGGATTTACTGGAGGTAACAGGAGGGGTAGTTAGCCCCTAAGGTCAACCTTGGGGGCCAACTACCCCTCCTATTACCTCCAGTAAGTCCCACACAGCAGGATTACTAAGTTCTCTTAGCAGGCCACGCCCCCTTTCCCCACCACTATGCAAACGCACTTCCTCGCTCGCTCTTGGATGGGGATTAAAGTCCCCTTCGCTGCTGGGGGTCCTTAGAGGCCAACTACCCTACCTGATACCTCCAGTATGCCCCAGATGGTGGGATAGCTGACAGGTAGACACAGGCCACGCCCCCTTTCTCCACCACTCTGAAACCACACCTCCTGGCACCTTCTGGGTTGGGGAATTAAGTCCCCTTGAATCCTGAGGGTCCCTGGGGGCCAACTAGCCCACTAGGTATCTCCAGTAAGTCCCACACAGCTGGACTGCTGAGAGTGGTCCGAGGCCACGCCCCCTTTTTACACCACTCTGCAAACGCGCCTCCTGGCACACTGCTGCTTGGGGGGAAAACATCCATTTTAGTCCTGAGGTCCTCAGGACACAAGAGGACCTCATCGCCCCTCCAGCAGTGCGCCTTCAGGCGCGTTTGCAGAGTGGTGTAAAAAGGGGCATGGCCTCAGACACCTCTCAGCAATCCCACTGTGTGGGGCTTACTGGAGGTACCTGGTGGGCTAGTTGGCCCCCAGGGACCCTCAGGATTCAAGTGGACTTAATCCCCTAACTTAGAACGCTCCAGGAGGCACGTTTGCACAGTGGTGCAGGGAGGGGGCGAGGCCTCCCGCGAGACACCAGCTTTTTTTTAAATTGCTTTTTGGAAGGGAGGCTCTGTGGCCCCCCCTTCCCTTTATTATTCTTGGGCCCTGGGGACCCCATCCCCCAGGGCCTGGGCATTTTTTAGCTTTTTTTTAAAAAAAATGGGAAGGGGGCCGTGTGGGCCCCCCTCCCTTGGCCAATTTCAGCCCCGGTGACCCCATCCCCCGGGGCCAGCACAAACAAAAACCACCATTTTATTGTTTTGACATGAATTGACATAGAGGACAGACAATGCACTTCCGGCTGATCATAGACATAGAAGACAGACTCACTTTACAACCTGTTTTTTCCCACAGGGTAGATAATTATTAAAAATGATCACAATTAATGATAATTCACTACTGAGCACAAAATTACTGAGCACATGTAATTTAACATGCCTAACATTATAAATTGCATTTTAAATTGATATCACTGGTATTAAGTCATAACAGTTTCAAGTGAAATCACAATCCATGTAACAATTGTTTGGAGCCTGAATGTGATATTGTTTGGGGGGTTTAAGCAGTGCAAGGCCCTCTTTGCTGCTTAGCCTCAAAGTTACCAGCATTTCCGGCCAAGTGGCCATAATAACTACCACCCCACTCTCAGCAAATACCACAGAATAATGCCCAAGGTCATCAGTCAGTCATGCATGGTACATTTAAAATACAATAAAAAAAGGATATCAAATGAGAAAGAGATTTCTATCCTTCGTGAATTGTGGTCGAAACGCATTGCTGTTGATACAAATACAATAATCTTGTGTGACCACGATCCTGGAGTGCGAGTCATTCTTTGTATAGGACACGATACACAACGTTTTCTTTAACATATATATATATATATATATATATATTTTTTTTTTTTTTATAAACCAATCACTTTGCAGTGAGAGCGCACTCGACAGCATGTAGGTAAAACCATTACTTTATTGCCTCTCTGAAAGTGGCTTTACATCCGTAATAGAAAACCTCTCCACCAACGCGTTTCAAAGCTGTGCGCTTCTTCTTCACAGAATAACCATGTTGATCGAGAATATTTGAGCGGAAGAAAGGCCACTATAGTTTTGAATTGGTAAGGACAAGCCAAAAGGGAGGATAGTGTTTTGGTAGTGCTCTTCTTCAAATCTTAATTGAAGACATCTTTGGACTCAAGGATCTGCAGGAATGTGAAAGTTGGCCTCTTAATTATCTAGAGTATACAAAAAGTCTCGCAGATTCACAAATGGTATTATATTATGAAGTGACACCATCTAAAATATATTTTTTTGTTAGGAAACAATTCACTCCTCTCAAGTTCAGAATAGGTAAGTAAAGAGGATCTCAGTCCCTTTTCCTTGAGGTAGAACTGGAGATATTGCTTTCTTCTTCAATAGCGATGCTACACCATCTATGAAAGCATGCCACTTCAAGCTGATGATGACCATAAAACGATCTAGGTGTCAATGGTTGATGTCTGAGTGACTGAAGTAATTTCTTTCCTTCTGCTGATTATTGCAGTAGATTTTCTAATTCAGGAGAAAGAGGTCTGGCCCTAGGAATTGCAGCTTAGAAATGAGGGACTTTTAGGCTGCATCCAGCTTTTATGGACTCAATCAAACATGTAAACGCCCCAACATGATGTCTTCAGTTGAGTTTATTGATGCTTAGAATGCATCAAATGTTGCATCTGACAGGAAGTGACCCATAAGCTACATTCTGTCCAGAAGATCAGCATAGACTTCACCTTTTTGTGTTTCCTCAAAAAGCATTTGAATGTCCTTCAGAGACACATGTGAAACAGTACAGAAGGGGAAACTCAAGGCAGCATAGGCCCTTTTAAGCACTCATTCAGGCTTTTTATCCACAAGGTCTGAAGACAGGCAGTCTTCAGTGCCCAGTGAGGTGGACATACTGGACAGCAGGAAGTCAACCTTTACAGACTGTGGAGATTCTGTATCAAATCCCTCCAACGGATCACAATGAAAACAGGTTATCTCTATCCTTCCATTCTCCAGAAATAATATTTCTGATTGCATTAGGCACTGAGCAAATCCTATGAAGGTACCATTTTGCTTCTATGAGTTTACCTATAAACAGGGAGTTTAAATTAAAATTCTTACTGTGCAGAGGCTGTCTTCTGGAGATAGATAGAAGCAGATTTTATTGATGGTATCAGGGATTTATGAGTAGCGGAGAAAGACGGAGAACATAGTAACAGGACAAAGCAGTGATGTTCTACCCAAAGGTCATGGGAATTGTATTTCTTAAAAATAACGAATAGGCTGTCTTCTGGTTGAAGAACCCTCAATTCATAAGTGATGTGACAAGGAAGAAAGGAGCAAGAGGTAAAGAACAAAATGCTATTTGATTCATAAACAAAGAATAACCTGTGTGGGTTATGCATCACAAAGTCGTCATTTTGTGCTAGTGGTGCACCTGGAGGGGGACACCAGAGTATGATTGAGCAAGTGAACATGTCTATCAAGGAGAAGAGTGCCTGCATCACCATAAGGTGTGGGAAATAAACAGAGAGATTATTCTAAAGAAGTGTCTAAAATATTCCTAGTGTGGGTATATTTTTATTTAAAGTAGGGTATGTGAAAGGCATAATGAATTAAAATGTTACTATATACTTTAATTGGTATTAAATATGCAGTTCCTTACCTATATGACTGCTCGTTTCTTTTTTGAGTCCACTTTTTGGTGGTAACAAACATAATAAATCCAAAAGGCATTTTTTATATTATTTATTTTCTTTAAAATTCTTCATTGTTTCATGGGTATGTTGGCACAAAAAAAGAATGCCCTCAGCGCAGAGTGGCCAGATATTTTAAAGGTTGGATCAAAACACGCGACTCACTAGCTTTTTATTGCGGTGAGGTGAGGTGCAGTTTGATGAATAGCCATGTTCATGATTTAAACTTCACAACACAATTTTGAGTTTATTGAAAGACTCCTAATTAGTGCAATCAAAGGTCAATATGTAAGTGAGTACTTGCGTCCAATACTGTAATTGAATTGATCCCATGTTTAGAGAACTTGTTCAGAGAAAGAGGTTTTCCCTGCATTTAAGGAGAGCCCCAAGTCCCGCTTTGCCATCCTCCACTTCTTGTTTCTCTCTTCAGGGTCCATATGAGTGGGAGTTTACAATTGTCTATTCTGTTTGAATGTGATTCTAGAAAAAATCGTATTTAATGAATATGTACACATGATAGAGCGCGAAGATATTCTTAAAATTGTAGGGGTACATTATATTCAACAATAGTCCGTACCCATATATGTATTCAACTATATGCATTAAAATTGGTAATAGAGTGTGGTATAATAATCAGTAGTAAACGAAATATTGGGATGGGGTTGTGCCATTCAAGAGTCATAAAATGGCAGTCAAGGGAAATGTGTAACGCTTAACGTTTATTGCAAAATGTTTAATGAAGTAGCTTGTGTGAAATGTAATGCGTTAGAGATAAACGTGCATCATGTTGAAGTTGCACGCGGTTAGGTGATTAATTCGCTTGATAGTAATGAATTGTAATGCTTATTAACATGATATTAATGAGAATTTAATTTGATGTTAAAGGCCTGGATAGAATATTTACTCTGTCGTGCTGAGAAAGGCCTATTCGTTTTCTTATGTTAGCTGGTTTGTGTAGGCCTGAAATGTATTTTTCCCCTGGTGAGGATCTCATTTAGAGCTGGTCAGCGAAATTCATGTGCGCAAGGTTGTTTTGTTCTCATGCATTCGTTGCAGGTGCAAGGACATCGCTTTCGTTAGTTAGAATAACGCTTTTGTTTTAGGAGTTAGGTACGGAGGAGATCGTTACTAAGTCTCGAGGAATGCCGCTAATTGGAGGCCGAGCTGAAGAAGCCTGAGACCCAAGGACACCTTAACTGTCGTTGGACCGAGTTAAACTTTTAGTGGAAAACTACCTAGGAGAGGTGCCTGGCCAGTAGAGGTGTTACCTGGGCGTGCCCATTGCATGTCCATTTTGTATTAGGGACAGTGCCCCGGGGGATGAGCAAGACAGTTGGTTAGTGGCGGTTAGCAGGAGTGAGCGGTTTGAGCAGGAGCAGATTGAGGAGAGGTAGAGTGTGCCGACAGGGGGCAAGGGAAGGGATCGATACTTAGAATGAAGACTTAGCTTGATCTCTACAACGTGAGTGCACTTCTTAGGAAGTCTCCACGAGCTGACACCTTTTCTTTTTATTGTTTGGGAATCGTTGAGTAGGGATGTCACTCTAGAACAGTGTAGGGATAGATTAACAGATTTTTCCTTTCAGATACTAATGAAGACTAATATAGATGTTGGTGCAGTTATTGCTTGTTTAGTTTTTCTAGAATTGCTCATTCTCTTTATGCTGTATCAAATTAGGTTGGTTCGTAGAATGGACTTTGTATTAGTGCCTTTGTATTTCTACAACTGTCTTGAGGTGTTTGTATGTTCAGTTGTTTTTGGTTTTGTAATAAATCTTTAAACTTGGAATTCGGAGTCAGTGATTCTTCCCGAACTTTCTTAAAATTGATACATGTTAGCTTGTTATAGATACATTGTTTTTCCCCTTTACACTTTTCAGCAGGTAATAAAAGGTCCAGTCGACCGAGGGTTCCTAGAAAGTTTTATAGTGGAATCCGGCTTTATCAGTTGATAGCAGAGGATGGTTACCTCTGTGGTAAGGGGAGAAATAGAGAAGGGTAGTCATTGAATCCCCATAGAGCCCGAGAGATGGTCATCCAGTGGATTGTGAGCAGAGGACGACGGCGTTGATGGAAACCGACGGAGAGTGAAGGTGCGACGGAAACAGCAGTTCTTGGTGGAGTGAGTATGAACAGGGATGTATGTCTGTTAGATTGCGGTTTTGTTTTGATTGTGTAATGTCTTGCGGAGTTGGAATGAGAGTTGAGTGATTGTGATTGGACCGAACGCGCGCGGTCCATGAGATTTAATTTTTGATATCCCGGGATAAGAGATTGTGGTGTAGAAGACACCCAGAGTTGAAATTGTCTGACCAGAGATTGTGGGAGTCATGAGACATCGTTGACCAACCCACCAGTGATAGGGAAATGCGTGTGTGAGTGCGTGAGTAACTAACGCAGGTCGTGAGTTACTGTATGTTGAATATTGAGTGATTGGATCCTATCGATTAAGTAAGACTGTCCGGCCGTTCGTGGGCAGATAGTCTGGAGCAATTGTCCGGTCGTTTCGTGGACAGACGGTTGCCAGAGTGAGGTCGACAATTACGAGACTGCCCGGTCGTTTGGTGGACAGACAGTCCGAGAAGTGACTGTTCGGTCGTTTGGTGGACAAACAGTTATTTCAGCGTATGAATGAGACGCGTGAGTGTGTGAGAGACGAATTGTAAAGGAGGGGAACTGCTGCAGGAGGGAGAAGAGTGACGTCAGAGAGTGGCACGCTGTGATAGGTCGGTTGGTGTGAAGTCGCGCTGGCATTGGTGGATTGACATCAGGAAGCTTAGTCGAGTGAAAACAAGTGAAGAAAACGTTGATTTAATCATGAAGTGTTTTAAAGTTTTACGGGATATGTGTAGAGGTGACAGAGGGGTGGTCACTCGAGGAGGAGAAGAAGCTCCGCCCGAGGATACACCAGCCCATTATATGGCTACGAATGTGGGATTGCATACTATAATTTGGCTTGAAAATTGGCATAAAATGACTGAACATGGGGGATAATTGACTTTTCCGCGTTACGGCACTTTCAGGTTGGAAGTGTTGTATCAATTGAAAACGGTGATGTCTTCATTGCGACCTTTACCCAGACCAACACAGTTTGAGGCGCTACATGCATGGATAAGAGCAGCACATGATAGAAAAAGAGACCAAAGCCAGGAAAGGGTGAAGAAGTCAATCAGGGCGTTTCAGGATGCACGATGGGACGCTTTGGCAAAGAGATGGAGGGTGGAAACTATTGAGGGGGATAGGCTATTTCTGTTGTTGATAAACGTAGGAGAGGCCCAGAAGAAGTGTGGTGAGGAAGATGATAGTGACACAGATGACAGCTTGCTAGAGAGATTGCTATCAGAAAGACCACCTCCATGTAATCCAGATTCTGTAGAGGGAAAAGCTGCAGCGACAGAGGAAACTGGAGGATCGCAGATTCAGCCTAGTGCGAGAGTAGTCGGAAGAATCTCAACAGGGACAGAAGGGATGGGAGCTTAGACACCAGCAAGCATTGAAGCTAACGGAGTTACAGTTGTCACAAGGTTACCGGATTCTCTTACGGTGCCGGTTACCATTGGCCCCATAGTATCAGTCTACGATCCAGGTCACGTAGGGAACGAAAGCCTAGTACGGTCAGTGGCAGGAGAAGGGACCAGCTCAGGAGGGAGTGGCACAGTGAGTGGAATAGGTCACCTTCCGAGGTCCATGGAACCAGGATCGAGTACGCCTTTACCAGCCACTGCAGACTCCTCTAGGGAACAGGAAAATGTAAGGACAGGTAGATCAAGGTCCTTGGCTGATTCGAGATCTGACTTGAGGATGTGGCAACCCCCAATGAGAAGTTCAAATGACAGGATGACAGGAGACTGGGATCGAGGGAATTCAGGAAGTCGACCAGTCTTACACAATATAGTGGAAGGGAACCGATGCGAGGATCAGGATAATGAGAACGGCGACTCAAGTAGTACCTCGAGTCGGGGGATGCTTAAAACTGCTATAAGAGCAAAGATACTGGATGTGATGATACTAAAAGCTGAGGTAGATGAAATAATTAGCGGAATCTGCCATTGGAAAGGATAGAGCTTTACGGACCAGACGAGTTGCTGTTTGTAGCAAAAGATGTGACCCGCAAGGCGAGGTCAGCACATGAGAAACTGACAGAATTGGCAAAAAGACACGAGGTGGATCTGTCCAAAACTAAGACACTGCAGGGAAGTCATCGGTTGCAGTACAGTGATCAGGAACTTGAAGAGAAGAGGGTGATAGGGCTGATGGCTCACATTCGAGAACTGATTGTAGGGATACGTGCAAGGAGTATGCTTGACAAGTGGGAAGAAAGATGGTCCAAAAGGAAGAGTACTAAAAAGAGTATTGGAGAGACTCCGCCTCCAGGAAGGGAGATGACAGGAGTAGGGAATTATCCTTTACGAGAGGTACAGAACGGAGGGTATGTACATGTGCCTTGGAGTAGAGGTGATTTGGCAGCGTTTACAAATGAATTTCCTCGGCTGAGGGAGAAACCTGTCGAGTGGTACAAACAGGTTGATCGATTTGTTAAAATCTCTAAAGTATTGTGGGTTGACTTGAATACACTGTTTGACATTGTAGTTCCAAGTGATTTGTGGGCAGCTTGTAAAGTTGCAGTGGATTGGCCGATTTCTGAACCAGATAGGGATCCTGTTACCAATGGTCCTTCATCAATTGTTATGAAAAAGTTTGAGCAAGTAATCACATGGCTGAAATCCAAAATATCACCACAAGACATTGATTGGGTTAAGATAGATCGAACTGTTCAGGAACCAAAAGAGTCCGTACAGGAATACTACGAGAGGCTCCTACAAGCCTTTAAGCAGTACAGTGGGCTAGACACGTTAGACCCCAAAGACATGGGACAGTTTGTTTCCAAGTTCGTTTTGGGTCTGAGATCAGAAATCAGCTTCATGATTCAGCAGCATTTAATTTGCTGGCAAAACAAGTCGGTGGACGAGATATTGCGGTATGCCAGGTACTGCAGCGACGAAGTGGACTCGAAACACAGGAAGCTTAAGGATAAGCTAATGCTAGTCCAGATGCAAAATGCTGACAGGGAAGTTCAGGTACAGCCAAGTGGAGGGACATTAGGAAGAAGACAGGGAAACAATCATGGAGGGAACCAGAATGGACAGGGTCCGGGGAAGGGGAAACCTATTGACCCCAAGACAGGGATGGATGTGGCAACTCTGAAAAAGACCACTGCGTGTCACCTTTGTCACAAGGTCGGGCATTGGAAGCGCGAGTGTAGATCGAATCCAGCGAACCAAGTGCCACAAGAGGAAGAGATGGTGCAGGGATCTGAGGTCGTCAATACAGTGACGAGACCCAGGTCCATGCAAGGGGGAACATTGCATCCGCAGGTGCAAATTCCACAACCTCCGAGAATTCCACAGGGAAATCGAACGTACCAGCAGATGCCTCTTTTCGAGGATTACGATGACTACAGCTCAGACCCGTTGGCATGACGGTGCCTGAGGGGGGAGGAAGACTGCACTCTTGGGGCAGTCTTGGAGGTAGACCAGAGGGGACCGTTTGTAGAGGAGGATGTTGACGGTCATCCCACCACCTTTTTGGTTGATACTGGTGCTACCCGTTCTACTGTGAGATCTGCAGTAGTTCCCAACCTACCCCTCTCAGGACAATCAATCCAAGTAGTAGGAGTGGCAAATAAGAAGATGAATAGCCCTTTGACCGAGCCGATCCCTGTGAGAATAGGAACTTTCCGAGATCAACACCAATTCGTTGTGTGCGACTCAAGTCCAGTTTGTTTGCTAGGACGTGATCTGTTGTGCAAACTGAATTGTACCATCTATTGCACCCCTAAGGGAGTGGAATTAGAGACAAATGACGATGACGCCACCTTCAAGGTTGCGAACCAGCATTTATGCATAGAGATGTATGCTGTGTTAACGGTGGAAGAACTTCCATTTGACCTAAGATATTCAGTTTCATTGGATGTGTGGGATTTCACAGGAGAGGAGATTGGATTGATCAGAGGTGTTGAACCAGTTAAGATCCAGGTTAAACAAAACGTTGAGTTTCCGAGAACACCCCAGTATAATCTGTCAGCTGAGACGATCGCAGGAATTAAACCTGTAATTGAATCCATGATTCAGCAGGGAATTCTGAAGGAGATAATGGGCAGTCCATGCAACTCACCCATTATGGGATTGCAGAAACCAAGTGGGAAATTCAGAATCGTGCAAGACCTGCGAAAGGTCAACACGATTGTAGTTCCATGTTGTCCAGTGGTACCGAATCCATCAGTGATCTTATTCCAGATTACATGTGAAGCCGAGTGGTTTACGGTGATTGATTTGTGCCAAGCATTCTTTTCGATACCCTTGCATGAGGAGAGACAATTTTTATTTGCCTTCCGGCTGGAAGACCGTGTGTTAACGTGGTGTCGTATCCCTCAAGGGTATACAGAGAGTCCATCGATCTTTAATCAGATCTTGAAAAAGAATCTTGAGAGTCTTGTGTTGCCGCAGAATTCCGTTCTCGTGCAGTACATTGACGACCTCCTCATTGCCTCTGAAACGGAAGATGCTTGCAGGATTGATAAGATTGCCTTACTGAATCACTTAGGGGAGAATGGACACAAGGTGTCCCCAAATAAGTTACAGTACTGTCTGAATGAAGTTCAGTACTTGGGACATCGAATTGAGAAGGGCAAGAGGAAAGTGTCGCCAGATCGAATTGAAGCAATCATGAACATGACCGTGCCTACCACTCAGAAGGAAGTCAGAATGTTCTTGGGAATGGTTGGTTTCTGTCGCCAGTGGATTCCCAACTTCTCATTGAAGGCGAAACCTCTGCAGAGGTTGACGCACAAGGATGTGAGTGATCCGGTACCATGGGACAATGACTGTCTGATTGCGTTCTTAGAGTTGAGAGAGGGCTTATGTCGTGCTCCGGCTCTGGGAATGCCTGACTACAACAAGTCCTTTTCATTGTTCTGTTGTGATCGAGAGGGTTGCGCATTGTCAGTCCTGACTCAGAGTCATGGAGGTGTCCGTAGACCAGTTGCCTACTTTTCAGCTACTTTAGATCCAGTAGCATCAGCATTGCCCGGATGTCTCAAATCCGTTGCTGCAACGGGTGTCAGCATTGAAAGGTGTGAAAGCATTGTTATGGGTCACCCTCTGACTGTCCACGTTCTGCATTCTGTTGAACTGTTGATGACGAGGACTAAAACACAGCACCTGACAAACAATAGACTCACACGCTATGAGCAGGTCATACTTGCTGCGGAGAATGTGACTCTGAGAAGGTGTTCTGTTTTAAATCCTGCAACATTGATGCCATTGCCGAATGTAGAAGATGAAGATTGTGAAGATCATGACTGTCTTGACGTGACTGAACTTTGCACCAAACCGTGAACCTGACATTGTCGATGAACCTCTGTCTGATCCCGATGAAATTTTCTTTGTCGATGGTTCATGCTTAAGAGACAATGTGGGTCATTTGAGAGCAGCGTTTGCTGTATGTACCTTTACTGGAGTGGTTGAAGCTGCTTGCCTAGAAGGAGTATACTCCGCACAAGTGGCCGAAATCATTGCCTTGACCCGTGCCTGTTTGGCAGCTGATCAGATTCGAATCACCATCTATACCGACAGCCAATATGGGTTTGGTGTGGTTCACGACTTTGGACAGCTATGGTCTCAGAGGGGTTTCTTGACCTCATCTGGATCTCCTATCAGAAACGGAGAATATGTGAGACGACTGTTAGAAGCATTGCAACGTCCAAGAGAAATATCAGTGGTAAAGTGCGCTGCCCATGGGAAGGGGACAGACTTTGTCTCGATTGGAAATAAATATGCTGATGAGATTGCACGTTTTTGCGCTGAACAAGGGTGCATATTTACTGGAGATTACACTGGAGAGAGCCAAGAGAGAACCGAGCTCAACATGATGTTAGCCATGGCAGACACTTGGGAGGAACTTAAGACCTTGCAGGAAGGAGCTTCAGAACAGGAAAAGGATGTATGGATCAGGTCAGGATGTGAGAAGGGAGATGTTGACATTTGGGTTTCAAGTGATGGTCGAGCAGTATTACCAGATGACCTATTGAGCCCAATGGCGAGGCAGATTCATGGTGCTGTCCATCTAGGGAGAGATGCGATGGTGTGAGTGTTCAGACAGACGTGGTACAATCCACGGTTTCGTGCGGTTGCGGATGCAGTGTGCCATAGGTGTGTTACATGTCAACAAATGAATGTTGGAAAGAAAACTGTGGTTGCACTAAGTCACATTGGGAGGTCGGGAGGACCTTTCAATAGAATGCAGCTTGATTTTATCGAAATGCCTTGGTGCAATGAACTGAGATACACCTTAGTGGTGGTATGTGTTTTTTCACGATGGGTGGAAGCTTACCCTACACGTAGGTGTGACACTCTCACAGTAGCAAAACTATTGTTGAGAGAATTGATTCCTAGGTTCGGTTTTCCAACTTCATTGGAATCGGATAGAGGAACACATTTCCACAGTGAGATCATGAAATTGCTTTGCGTTGCTTTAAATGTTGATCAGAGACTTCATTGTAGCTATCGACCAGAGGCTTCTGGGATAGTGGAGCAGATTAATGGAACTTTGAAAGCACGGATGGCAAAAGTGTGTTCGTCGACATCTCTGAAGTGGCCTGATGCGTTGCCCCTGGTGTTAATGAGCGTTCGCAGTGTCCCAGATAGAAGGACCGGTCTTTCCCCGCACGAGATCCTTATGGGGAGGGCGATGCGATTGCCAGCGATACCATATTCAGCCTTGATAAACATCACTGATGATTTAATCCTTGATTACTGCAGAGGACTAGCTGATGTGGTGCGTTCTATGTCTCAGCAGGTGGAACCTGCTGCTGTTCCAGCTTCGAGAGATCTCTGCCACGACTTGTGGCCGGGAGACTGGGTGCTTGTCCGGAAGCACATGAGGAAGAGCTGTTTAGACGCCCGGTGGCGAGGCCCCTACCAGGTGATACTGGTAACGAACACAGCAGTGAAGTGTGGAGGGTTGCCAAACTGGATACATGCTTCCCACACCCGTCGAGTTTCAAAACCCTTGGAAGAAACAGCTCCTCTCGTGAATGAAAATCCAGCTGTGGCGGCAGGGCCACAAGAGAGGACAAGCCAAGCTGTGAGGGTTGCTGACGAAGCTGGTTGCTCACCAGACCAGGCTGAGGAGGGTTACGCTACACACTACCCAGGTAATGACTCTGAGGAAGAAGGTAACGTTGCGGGTAAAATAGAGTCAGACTCAGCCGAAAGAGGTGGTGCGCACAGGGTTCGAGAGAAAAACAGAAGGGCTGACCGAACCGAAGAATCGTGGCCTGAAAGACAGAGATGGCTAAATCTGAGATTGGCCCCTGAAAGAGATCTTGCCCCTGTGTCTGAGACATCTGAATCAGAAGTGAGTGAAGAGGACCAAGACCCAGAAGGTCCAAGAAGGTTGAGAAGGACAAGAGTGCCTTGCCAGAGATACGCTGCCCCGGAGTGGACTTACGTGGTAACTGATGCCGGGAGTAGGGAGTTCCGGGAGGCTGAGGTCCGTGCAAGTGGTCAGCAGGAATCCTCGACTGAAGATCGATGTGGGACTGATAGTTCCAGGGCTTGAAGTTGAAGGAGTGTTGACAATCACGGTTCCAGAACCTCCAACCTTGAGCAGGGTGCGAATTTTGATCTTGCATAAATTAGTTTTCCCGACGTTTGGATTTGAAGCGTCACCTCATGAACTGGTAGATGTCGGTCTTGAAATTCTGCATCATGTTTTAGCTGCAATTGGACCTGAACTCATCATAGATTGCGAATGAACTGTGTGTTGTAAATAAGTGTTCCAAAGAAGATAACCTAGGCCCGAGTGGAAGAAGAATAAAATTAGGGATTTTCATTAGAAGAGGAAAGAGGGCTAGGGAAGTCTTTTGGACTGTGTGCATAAATCCAGAAAACTGAACTTTGGACGAATTTCCAGGATTCCAATGAACTTTGTTTGCACTCTTGAGCAGCAAATCGAGGTGGAAAGAAGAGACTTTGTGTATCCTCTAATTTGAACTGCTGACAAGAAAATGGAGTCTGGAAATCCGAACCGTAGGTCCAAGTGTGTAATAGGTACTTCCATAGTGGGAGTGACAGTGTTAATAGTTATAGTTATTATAGTGTCAGTTACTGTTCCACTTGAAGCAGAAGTTGTAGTGGTGAAAGGGACACCTACACCCAGTACTTCTAGCAAGACAGAGGATACCATAGGAGCTGAAAAGGCTATGCTAGATGAAAATAGTCGTAGATTGCATGTAGATTTGTCTAGAAGTGATTTTAAGCTTAATGCGTATGCCAAGCTGCTATATGAGTACATAGAGGTGATGGATGTGAGTGATTGTTATGTATGTATGCAATTGCCTGCGTCAGTGGATGAGGGCATTAGATATCATCATCTTCCGCTGACTTATGGAATTTCATGTAGTCTGTTGCTTAGTATGTTTTATGGAAGAGGTCATTATGAATACTTCTTTTCCAATTATGATGCGGTGCTTTCAGAGGTTCCAGCCTATAAGCACCTGAATAAATTTGATTATTACAAGCAGGAGGATAGAGTTGGAAAATATTTCATACCGACTACGTCATTAGATACAGCTTATGCACATCGACATAACCTAACTTGTTCACTAACAGAGATAGAAAAGAAATTTGTAGATCAAGTAGAAGATAGATATAGACAATTAACACAAACACGTGAGACAGGAGAAAATCCAGTATATTGGACAGAGGAGGAGTTAGCTCACAGAGCCAAAGGTAGTTATGGCCCTATAGCGTTAGATCTAGTGCAAAAAGGGAAGTTGTGTGTGAAACGTGTCCAGACTTATTATGATAAGATCTATCTGGGACAGAGTATGTGTGATCACGTTTTCACCATGGAAGAATCAGCGAAAAACTTTTTGCAGGGTCCGGTACAAGTGGTGCCAACAGTATACTTTGTGTGCGGAAAAACTGCTTATGTGAGATTGCCTGCCAATTGGTATGGTATGTGTTATCTAGCAGCTGTTTTCCCCAAGATTTATCATGTAGAGGAGTTAAGTCTCTTAGAAGGAGGAATGCATTCTAGGGCAAGGAGAGATGCTAGTGCCGGAGGAGTGATTGGAGATATTTTTGGAGCGGTGATACCAAGTTTGGGAGTGATTTTGAATGATGTGAAGATTAGGAAGCTGGAGACTGTTGTGGATAAGTTGTCAACGAATACAGCTAAATCGCTATTGCTTGTCGATGGAGAGATGTTATCGATAAGGACGATGGTGATGCAGAACCGTCTTGCTTTGGATGTCCTATTGGCAAAAGAGGGCGGAGTCTGTAAAATGCTGAAAGTGCAGGAGTGCTGTACTTATATACCAGATAATAGCAAAGATCTGAAGAAGTATATAAGTAACATCACTGAAATTCATCGTGAGATCCAAGATCTGACTGAAGAAGGTGTTTGGGAGAAAGTTGGAAAGGGATTTGGCAAAGTAGGGAGTTGGTTTGCGAGTTTGGGAAAAGGTATTCTTTGTTATATCTTGAAACCAATCCTTATCATCGTGATTTGCGTGGTCTGTTTGTGGGGATTTGTGAGAGATTACCAGTGGTACAGGGCAGATCAAGCCGAGTGGTCCCTTAGGGCGAGAGAAGTAAGAATGACTAGACTGCAGGACAGTCATTATGAGAATATCAAGAATCTGGAAAGGTTCCGACAAGGAAGAATGGCTACTAGCTCTGTTTAGGTCGGTTCTTTCTCCAGGGAGTTGTGATTTTGTTGATGACACTAGTCATCAGAGGGGGAACTGATAGAGCGCGAAGATATTCTGAAAATTGTAGGGGTACATTATATTCATCAATATTCCGTACCCATATATGTATTCAACTATATGCATTAAAATTGGTAATAGAGTGTGGTATAATAATCAGTAGTAAACGAAATATTGGGATGGGGTTGTGCCATTCAAGAGTCATAAAATGGCAGTCAAGGGAAATGTGTAACGCTTAACGTTTATTGCAAAATGTTTAATGAGGTAGCTTGTGTGAAATGTAATGCGTTAGAGATAAACGTGCATAATGGTGAAGTTGCACGCGGTTAGGTGATTAATTTGCTTGATAGTAATGAATTGTAATGCTTATTAACGTGATATTAATGAGAATTTAATTTGATGTTAAAGGCCTGGATAGAGTATTTACTCTGTCGTGCTGAGAAAGGCCTATTCGTTTTCTTATGTTAGCTGGTTTGTGTAGGCCTGAAATGTATTTTTCCCCTGGTGAGGCTCTCATTTAGAGATGGTTAGCGAAATTCATGTGCGCAAGGTTGTTCTGTTCTCATGCATTCGTTGCAGGTGCAAGGACATCGCTTTCGTTAGTTAGAATAACACTTTTGTTTTAGGAGTTAGGTACGGAGGAGATCGTTACTAAGTCTCGAGGAATGCCGATAATTGGAGGCCGAGCTAAAGAAGCCTGAGACCCAAGGACACCTCAACTGTCGTTGGACCGAGTTCAACTTTTAGTGGAAAACTACCTAGGAGAGGTGCCTGGCCAGTAGAGGTGTTACCTGGGCGTGCCCATTGCATGTCCATTTTGTATTAGGGACAGTGCCCCGGCAGATGAGCAAGTCAGTCGGTTAGTGGCGGTTAGCAGGAGTGAGCGGATTGAGCAGGAGCAGATTGAGGAGAGGTAGAGTGTGCCGACAGGGGGCAAGGGAAGGGATCGATACTTAGAATGAAGACTTAGCTTGATCTTTACAACGTGAGTGCACTTCTTAGGAAGTCTCCACGAGCTGACACCTCTTCTTGATATTGTTTGGGAATCGTTGAGTAGGGATGTCACTCTAGAACAGTGTAGGGATAGATTAACAGATTTTTCCTTTCAGATACTAATGAAGACTAATATAGATGTGGGTGCAGTTATTGCTTGTTTAGTTTTTCTAGAATTGCTCATTCTCTTTATGCTGTATCGAATTAGGTTTGTTCGTAGAATGGACTTTGTATTAGTGCCTTTGTAGTTCTACAACCTCGTCTTGAGGTGTTTGTATGTTCAGTTGTTTTTGGTTTTGTAATAAATCTTTAAACTTGGAATTCGGAGTCAGTGATTCTTCCCGAACTTTCTTAAAATTGATACATGTTAGCTTGTTATAGATACATTGTTTTTCCCCTTTACACTTTTCAGCAGGTAATAAAAGGTCCAGTCGACCGAGGGTTCCTAGAAAGTTTTATAGTGGAATCTGGCTTTATCACACACATTATATAGACGGCACTAAATCACGGTGTCACTACAATACAGGTAAACATTGGTACACACGTAAGTAGAAGCAAGTTTAAAATGTAAATCTTTTTTATATTCATAACCTATAATTCATAAGTGTGCTGGGAAAGTAGGAATGATGGGGAGGGGGGTGACACAGGTCAGGCAGAAGCAATGAATCTCCCTTTTTTCCCTTTCTTTGTGTTTTCCTTCCCTCTTGTTAGTACTTACCTAGATAACACTCCTTAGTCAGTGTCAGACCGTCTGTTTAGTACACCTGTGGTCAATGTCGCGTCCTCTCCAGCCCAGGAGCATGCAAATGAGCACACCACACACAGAGCTCAGTAATAGATGTCTTTATTCTTCAGCGGATAACACACATACTAATGGTACGCATAACGTCATGACCATTAATAACGACACCTTAACAACTCCCAGCCAATTACGGAATTCCTCTGTTGAGTCCGCCCAGGACCGCGTGGTCCTAGTGCACATAATCACAAGACACAACAGTTGACAGCCTTAAATCTGTCAGCACCATAGCCTGGTGCTCCCGAGCTATGAGAAGGTTTCAGGATACTCCCTGTGTTCATTACACAGCGTTCCCAATAGGAGCATCAGGCTAGCCTTTATGTATTTACGATATCCCTTTTGCTAAACTGAGTATAACACTGTTTTGACTGTGTGCGCGCTAATGGCTGCTGTGTTTTCCCATCTGAGTGGTGCAAATTATTCTGAATATTTCAGAGACAAAACCAGGATCTCCAGTGTTTTGCTCTCACTACCCTGTCTCTCATTTTCCCTCATTCAAGATAAGTTTGATTTAGGTTGTATATATTTTCTGCGCTACAAATCTAAGCTGGTGGAGATTGGAGGATTCTCATCGGACCCCACAGTCAGTACCTCCCTAAGTATCCTACGGAGTTGTGACACCAGGACAGTGATGGAGACTGTTTGCCCAGCTCACTCTCTGCCTTGTGCATGATAAGAATTTTGCTTGATTCGAAATTGCCTCCATCCTTTTACAACCTGCTTATATAATGGCTGATTGGCCTATTTAAGATGGCTTACCATTGAATTCCGGATTGATGATCATTCACTTCCACCTTAAAATGGTTTCTGACAGGATATAATCCAGGACTGCCTTCTAGTCTATGCCTGTCAAAGTCCTTAGTTGGTGGGTCCTACGACTGCCGGCTAGTTCGTTCATGTGCCTTTTTGCTGTATTTTCGGGCCCTGGTTCAGGTTCTTGGATAACTTCTTGCTACTTATCTCTCTCCAGTAATTCTTGCACCCTTACCATTGGGAGCCAGTCTCCAGCTTTCAACTAGTTCAAGTTGCAATCAGAACTAATGGTGATTATTGTATCTGTACAGGGCAGCTTTAGCGCTGGTGACGCCCGATGCAACAATCATTTTTGCACCCCCACACCCCACGACCGCCTCCTCGGATTCTCTCACTACCACTGCGCAAAAGTAAGGGGCATATCTACAAGGGCCGGAGTTAAAATTATCGCCGCTTTAGCGTCCGTTTTCGGACGAAAAGCGGCGATAATTTTAACGCCCTATTAGCAAGGACACGCTAACGCGTGAATCCATGCTTCTTCGCCCTTTCCCTATCGCCCAGCTCTGCATCTCTAATGAGATGCAAAGTGGGCGTTCCTCCCCAGAATAACGGGAGAAATGTCGCTAAGCGACATTTCTCCTATTATCAAGCCCCACGCAAAGAAGCATAGCGACAAGAAAAGTAGCGATAACCTCTGCTATCGCTACTTTCCTTACGCCTGCTTTGAAACCGACTTAGCCATGATATCCTATGGAAGGTGGATATCATGGCTAAGTATGTGTGGCCCTATCAGCAAGCTATCGCCAGAAGTTGTGCGATTATCGCTGGATTTCCAGCGATAATCGCACAGTTGGCGGCTTGCGCTCTGAATTTTATCGCTTTGGAGATAAGCGTTGCTGATAGCACGCTATCTCCGCGATAAAATTCAGAGTTGGCCGGCGATAATTATCCTCACGCTAAGAGCGCTGAGCGATAATTATCGCCAGCCCTTGTAGATATGCCCCTAAGTCTCTCCGATCATAAGGTATTGCTAAACACAGCACCCCCTCACCCCCCCCCCCCACAGGTCAGCACCCAGCGAGGCCGCACCAGTCCCATTACCCTAAAGCCGGCCCTGTGTCTGGCTTACGTTGAATACTGATGTGTCTGTTGCGGTTTACAAAAAGTGGTGTGGTCCAGTGAGTAATTTCTAAAACTTAAGTGCCAGGGCCCAAGATATTTCTCAGGAGACGGGTGCAGCTTTCACTTCTACAGTCCCTGCCAGTGCAGCCAAATACCACTACCAACACCACCAACTAACCACAAGTGAGTCTCGGGTGACTATAGCGTGTTCTACAAATCGACATAACATGACTTAACATTACACTCCAAATAAGACCATTTGAGCTATACTAGATGATCAAAGCTATAAGAATGGCTTTGGCATGCTGGTATTATCTTTTATTTTTACTCATATATTGAATTGTTATCGGCTCTGCTCATGTGCTTTTTTGAAAAATAGATGGACAGCACCACCATGTGGTGAACTGTTATAAATATCATTATCAGGGATGTTTTAAAGTGTGTTCCTCTTATATTTATTTGCTGGTCGAAGTATGTGGTGATAAGGGGAAAGATATCTGTTTGGGGTGTTTTTCCTAAATTGTGTACTGACTGTGGCATTAGAATATTGGTCATGCCGGTAGAAAGCCAACCAGGTGGCAGCCGTTTGCATGCCTTATGCTTATTCCATTGATTTGATTATGGGAGTTCGCATTCCTGATGGTCAAATATATATCCTCACCACTGTGAAGAAGAAGAACAGAAGAAGTTTTCTGAAGCTTCTTTGGTGCTCCACATCCCCTACTAGGGCACCTATTTTCTTTGTCCCTAAACCTCATGGGGAATTAAGACCTTGAATTGGCAATAACAAACTTAGAGACATCATTGGATGCTTTTCTTTTCATGCCTCAAATTTTTCATTCATAACTGCCTGAGAAGCAACATAGAAAGGATGATGCCTTTTATTGCGGTATTACTGAATTCCTTAATTTACAGGATGTGGTGTGCTCCTGACATACTTACTTCAAGCTGCTGGGCTAACGTTGTTTTCTCTGCCAACCCCCAATCCTGTTTGCCCTTATCCTCCATCACCAACTAGAGCAGTTCAAACAGGGTTGAGGGCATTAGGCAATTCGGAAGCTTGAGGATAATATGTGCAATCCTATACTGAAATCATGACACATCTGATCGCAGGAGGTCATTAACCACTGTTGCTTTATGGGAGACAGGGATATATATTAACATTTTCTTAGGCTTCTGAGGTGAAACCAGAAGGCCTTAGATGGCATGCTCATATAGGCTAGAAATTTAAAAAATGTCTACTCTACATCAAAGATAATGACCAATCTTTTTACTGAAGAGGGACAACTATAAGAGCCAGACAAACTCTGTCCTTAGGTTTACAGGTGCCGAACATGATGACATCCATCAGTCTTGCTAGAATTAGATGAGGTCCAGCTAGTTTTATACACAATCGCTCCCACAACAGTGGCGGGCCTAAGATTCACACAAATGTGCAATTTCGTGTCTAATTTGTATGAGCATTGTGGGGAATGGTGTGCAGAATTAGGGAAGTTTTGTGGCCCTCTTTGGAAAACTGCAAATTTCAAGAGGTTTCATGAAGTTATAAATTATTTCTGTTTTGTTTTACAAGACAGAAAATGCAAACGTATTTACTTATTTTATTTCGCACTTTTAGATTTATGAACTTTCCACTGATATTTTTTCAACAAAACATTTTGCTGAAAAATAAACAGATTAAGATACTGCTGATGATCAAGCAAATTTAGGATACACTCACCAAAGCAATACTTAGAAGCTAGATTGAAGTTTTGCAGCATCTTTAAAATCACAAAATGATGAAAAATTATCAAGTTTCATACTCCTAAATTTAAGCCAGTGCATTGACAACTGCACCAGAGGCCTGATTTTCCATTTAAGAAAACTGAATTCTGGGTCTTGGGAGGCGCACCTGACAACAATGACTTGTAAAAGGAAAGCCAAGATGTAAACATGGAGGAAGATTTACTATGATTTGTGAAAGCTGCTTGAAAATCTCTTTTTTGCATGAACTTATCACAGCGTCATATATGTACAATGCATTGTGTGTCTATGACGCCATTCTTGACACAAATGTAAATCACACCACATCCATTTGATGCTAAGCAGAATCTAGCATTTTCGCAAGGTGCAAAGGCTGTCATGTGGTTCCTTAAGTGATTTTTGGGAAATCGATACTGTAAGAGTCCAGCACCTTGGGTGTGTCCGAGAAGCTGACGTTCTTCTGGCAGCTTGAATCTTCCATGTCACTATTTTATATGTGCCATTGTTCTTCTCCTGAATCACGGCCTTCAGTGATATGGTCTATTTGGTCCAAGGCTTCCACTCCTCCGTCTGGAGTCCAATCGTGTTTTAGCAAGTGGCCAACAGATCTTTATACTTGAGGTGTACTTTCGAGTACAATATCTATCTTGCCAGTGGCAATCATAGACTTAATCATGTAATATGTTTACTTTTTAAGTTTATTATTTTACGCATTTAAAAATCACATGATGTGCCCCCTCCCCCAAGCACTGCCTATGTTGACAGCTCTTTTCATTTAATTCCAATGAATACTAGATTGCACAATTCTCTTTGAATTTAGTAGATATGGCTTTGCATTGACTCCACTGAGAGACACAACCACTCCTTCCTTTTTCATATGCTGACCCTTTAAATTAGGTGTTGTAGTCCTCTCCACTCTACCCAGTTAGATCTACGAAGCCCCAAGGGGACACATACATAACGTACCCACTTTGGAGAAAGGGAGAAGTGGCAGGCAGCTCTTACTCTTGTCTCTAACAAGTTATTCCCTTTAGGCTGGGAGTGTTAGGAGTCAGACAACACTGTCAGAGAACCTCTCATCTGCAGGGGATATTTGTAAAACAGCGCCTCACAGTGTTTCCTGAAAACAATGAAAACACACAATAATTGGTAATTTTTAGCCTCTCACTATTTATAATGACATATTCGTTTACTAATCACTAGTATCAGAATAATTATTGTAAACATATTAGCAGTAACTATAAAACTGAAACAATTATTAAAAATTACTCTAGCATATTTCATTATACAACCCAACTCTATTAGTCTTATCTCCATCAATGCTCTCAGCCTTACTATTACTTAGCTATGTTTAATTACTGTATTTTCCTAAATTCTATCATGCCAAGGCATGTTTTCCCACATACCTTACAAAACTGTTGGGTCTGCAGCTTTTTAGGCTTTCAGCGTGCCCCTTCAGATACCAGTCCTCTTGTGTGCTACCCCTCTGTAATTCTACCATTTTTAGGTCGAGCCTATAGCGGCAGAGCGCATGCGCTGCTCGCTCTGCAAGGCATGCAGTAATGGAGTATGGAGTGGAAGCTCCGCCCACTCTCCTCCAATGTTTAAATTGGCTCGTGTCATTCTCTTTCGTAAATGCTGCCTTCTGATTGATTATGAAGCTTGTTAGTCCCTCCCATTATGTCCATGTCGTCATTTGTACCCTCCCATGGCTACTGGCCCCATTACTTTGAGTGTTACACGGTACGGTAGGTGTTATTTAGACTGTGAGCACTACTTTTGTTACCTTCTCGCCCCTTTCTCCCCCCTCTCCCTGCCCGCACCCCCGTCATCCGTGCTTCCCCCCGCCCGCTTGTCCGTGATGCCATGCAATAGGTCTCGCGTAAATGCGAGTCCTATTGCATTGCAAATGCTTGCTTTTTATTTTATTTTGACAGTTTTAAATAGCGCGAACTCGACCCAAAGAGAGCGCTTTACATGAACACCAGTTACGTTACACAAGTCAAATTTTTTTTTTTTTGTAGTCACGGGGAGATTAAGTGATTTGGCCAGAATCACAGGATGTTGCCAGACTCCGAGACTCGAACCCGGTTCCCCACATCCAAAGTCGGCAGCTCTGGCTGTATCGCCACATCTTTCTGAACAGTGGAGGTCATAGGGGTGAAACTAGATTGGAATAGTCATCTGGCAGAAGAGACCCACAAAGAAACTTGAAAAGTATTGCCAACTTCGGTTCCCAGATATTTACTCCCAGTAATAGGGCCAATAGAATAATTCAGCAGTGGAGGGACGAATTATGAGGCATTACGTGCCAAATCTGCTGTGTTAATATTTCAAAATTTTCAAACAATGTTTTATACTTTTCAGCCTAAATGGTCACCTTTTTAAATGCACGATCACAGTAATAAATCGCTTTAAAGTGACAGGTTAACGTTTGCAAAGTGCTTGGTGCTGCCCCCCATTTTTAGAAATGTGAACAACTTTTGATCCACTGGACCATGAAACTTTTTTTGTTAAATTCTGTAGGTCACAAAGCAGAGATTCATGTGTATGTGGAAACCGCCGCCATCTTAGTTCCTCCCGGAGGCTATATATCAGTATTAGTCAACACCAGAAACCTTGGTCATGCAGTGAATACGGTTTTAAAGACAAGCATCCGCGGAGAGTGAAAGTTGCTTCGGTAACTGAAACGAGTGGGCCCCTCCAGGGCAATGTCATGCAAACTTTGTTTGTGCTGTGCTTGTTTAAAATCAGACTTGTTATACCCGTGGACTAGTGACTACCCCTCTCCCCCACTACAGAGCACGTGAGAGCTATATTCAGTGTTTCAATAACGAAGACAATCAGCAGCATCTGGACCATGGACGTCATTCAGGGCTGGCAGCTGGTATTCAGTGCCAAGAACACGGGCGGCTGGCCCTTCTGGGCACTGGGGCTCGGCCCTACTTATTTTCTACCCATTTTTATTATACTAATAGGTAATAGCTTAATAAAACTGCAGCATCAGAAGCTGGAACTGGACATTGGCTGGAAGCGGAGGTAAGTAAAATACAGTGAATATTGTGGACATTCTGGTGGGTGGGAGAGCACGTGAATGTGTGAACAGGACTTTATGTGTGAGAATTTGTGTATGAGAGAATGAACAAACAGTGAGTGAGAATGAGGGAGACTGAGTGTTAGTGAGTTTGAGTGAATGAAAGAGCGACTGCAAGTGTGAGAAGCAGTAGCGGCCCGTGGTGGGAGTGCTGCCGGGCGGTGATGTGGGGCGGGGGAGGGGCAGGGTGGGGGTAGTAAACTACGGAATACGGCCGAATAGAGGTAAGTAGACATATACATAAATAAAACGAATTTCGTTGCGCGCGCGGCATCGCCAAATCCGATGCAGCGCGCGCAACGGAATTCATTTTATTTATGTATATGTTTACTTACCTCTATTCGGCCGTATTCCGTAGTTTACTACCCCCCCACCCTGCCCCTCCCCCGCCCCACGTCACCACCCGGCAGCACTCCCACCACGGGCCGCTACTGGTGAGAAGGCATTAGATGATTGTGAGGCAGTGTTAAAGAGTTCAAGGTGGTGTGGCTGAGATAGAGTGCGTGACAGTGAGTGTAATGGAGTGAGAATGAGTAGGTCAGTGAGTAAGAATAAGTGAGAACGAGTGAGTTTAACAGCGAATGCAAGTCACTGTGTGAGAAAGTATAGGGGACTGAGACTAGGTAAATATAAGTGAGTGACAATAAATGAGTGACAATGTGTGAGTCAGAGTGAATGAGATTGAGATGGTCAGCATGAAAGGGAGTGGAAGCAAGTGAAAGCGAGTGAGAAAGTATGACTGAGTCAGTGTCAATAAGTAAGTGCACAAAAAAGTGAATTACAATGAATACATGAGTTCAAGTAAATATGAATGAGTGTGTTAACGTAAGGGAGTGAGAAAGTCGTAATCCTTGCAAGTGGGTCACTGGACCCGGAACACACTGGCATACTAGACGTAATCCTTGGCAAAGAGGCATCTGTGGAAAATGCTTGTGTTGACATACTTGGGCAAGTTCTTTGTATGGGGAACCCGTGGCATAATGCTGGCAAACTGGATGAAATTCGTGGCATAAGGGAGGACAACCATGAGTAACTGGTGGCCCTCTAAAACTAGGGGTATTTTATAACATAAGGTTGGTTCACCTATGGCATCGAGAAGACGCCGGGGGAGTCCGGAGGCACTCTATGGCAGAGCCATGGTCTCTGGGAGCACCCAGAAGGGGACACAGATCCTGAACAAAGTGCCCCGGATGAACAGGACAGAGAGGAGGGAGAGGATAACACAGGAGAGGGGAGTGAGGGAGCCACACGAAAGAGAATAGGAGATTAGATGACAGAGCCGACCAGCTGTACCCATACCTTACAAGCGCACAACTGGGGTGACATGGCACACACACATCACCTCCCCCACAGACGGATCTAAAAACTGTCTTAATAGATGCCACAACTGCTCAAAATGTATTGTCACAAGCCAGACACACCCTGCAAACACACATCCTACTACAAGCAACCAAACCCAGGGGAGAGGAGTTGGCCTAACGGCTTGGGCGGTCAACCTCAAAACTGGGGAACTGGGTTCCAGTCTCGGCAAGGACGCAACATCCTGTGATTCAGGGCACATCACTTAATCTCCCCGTGCCTAACAAAACAAGCATTTGCAATGCAATAGGTCTTGCATTTACGCAAGTTTAAGCTATTGGCATTGTAAATGACAATGCCTTTTATTTATGTTTTAAAAATAAAAACAAAAATAAAAGGCATTGTTATTTGCAATGTCAATAGCTCAAACTCGCATAAATGCGAGACCTATTGCATTGCAAATGCTTGTTTTATTTGATAGTCTCCAAGGATTCTCTATTGAGATGGGGAGAGGGCACTTCTGTTCAGCTCTTGTTCTGCAACTGGAGAATACAGACAATGCTATTTCTGTAGAAGTGGATAAATGCAAGCAAATGTATGTTTTCTTTCTAACTCAGATTTGTACAAGCAGGATGGCATTGTACTGTAACCACTCTACATAGCCCTGCAGCCTTCAGAGAGCAGAACGTGTCAGTTCAATGCTTTTATAATGCGACCACATTTAAAATGGATTTCCATATAAAATATGGTGATAGTGAACACTACAATTCAAACAGTTGATTGGCATTCTAGGTGCTTAGCCTGTCACACGCACTCTCTTAATGAATGAGCGTGTTTATGTTGACAGGCCTGGCTTGTATGTAACATGTATGTATTACCAAGAAAGTCCAGCCACACACACAAAAGGTTTATCCTTTATGTTTTTCAATTAACTTTTTGTCCCTCCTCATCTGTAAGATTTAGTTACCCCGTGCTGTACTATTTGTAATCACTTCTCAGTGAACCTTGGCAGTCTTGTCCGCATCCAAGCCTTGTTTCTAGATTGAGGGGTATATTTACAAGGGAAGTGGTGGAGCGCATCGTTAGCCTTCTTGGCTTAACGCCACGCTCTGCCACTTTGGAAACGCAGGGCTGCACCGTATTTACAACAATACGGTGCAGCCCTGCGTTTCCCCCTGCCCTGGCCCTAATTACAGCTGCCTAGCGACAACACAGGCACCCTAACACCATAGTGCAAGGGTGCCTGCGTTGTGGGAATGATTGTTTATGTGCAGGAAGGTGTCCCTTCCTGAACATAAACAATATTAAATGGAGATTTGTAACTTCTATGTGCGCTGCTTTGTGCAGCACACATAGAAGTTGCAGCTCATCACTTTTAAAATTATTGTTTATGTGCAGGAAGGGGCACCTTCCTGCACATAAACAATCATGCATAGCATTTTGCTGTTTCTTTGTGTGCTGCACAATGCAGCACACATAGAAACCGCAAAACCGAGGAAAAATAAAGCATTTCTCCTCTTTGCGCCATGTTAAGACCAGGGGGGCTTATTTACAAGCCCCTTGCTCTGCCGGTGCGTCAGTTTTAATACGGGAGAAAGTGACGCACCGGCAGCGAAGGAGGCTTGTAAAGAAGCCACAAGGGTTTTTTGCTGTTAATTTGGCACTGCCCCATATTTGCGCCACCCTTGTAAATATGGGGCAGAGTCAAAACTAATGGGTGTTGCGGCCGAACGCTCACCCCTTTCACGCTAAGTATAGCATGAAAGGGTGCATTATTTACAAGGCAGCGTTAAGCCACATTAAGTGGCTAAACACTGCCTTGTAAATAAGGTGAAGCCGTTATCGCCATAGAAATATCTTTAAAAGTGATGTTTCTGTGGTGATAGGGGCTTGTAAATATGCCCCTTAGTTTTTATCAATGTCAGTTCCTAAACTCTTCAGTGGCTTCCCAGCTGATATTAGTTTTCCAACGGCCTTACCTTGGTTTGAGAAACGTTTAATGTATTCTTTCCGACTATATTTTCTTTGCCAACTTGTTTTACTGTCATAATTTGCTTGACTTTTTAATTTTATAGGTTGTGCAGTACTTTTTGTATCCAAACTGCGAATAAATGCAATAAAATAAATAAGTATGTTAGGCAAACTAATCAGTTTATTTGTTGATTGTAAATCAAAAAATAAATACATAAATATAGCTCACATGCGTATGAAAATAAAAAGCATTACAGAAAAAAAATATTTACAGTTGATTAAAATAGCAAAGAGAGGGTGGTATGGAAAAGCCGGTGAGTGGATTATCAACAGCATCCATCTATTAAAAAAAAAACCTCTATAGCAGGAATTCTATTCATAGCCAGTGCCAAACTCTACAGCGCACTTTAGCTAGCCTGTCCAAAGGTGAGAGTGACGGGTAAATAGACACATTCAGGACTTTCTGGCCCTCTTCTGTAAGGTAGAGGCCTGGAAGTCATACAAAAAGCGGTTTAATGGCCCACTACATTCACTTCACTTTCTTTGAGAGGAAGAGTTATTTTTAATATGCCTCAAGCCATGGGTGCAAACCAGTAGAGAGCATGGGAGCGATGTTACACCTTTACATCTGCTATAATATTTACGAGTGACTTGGTAAGCACGCAGCACAGTTGAAAGGGGTTCATTGGCCTCCGTGACAACTGCGCACCAAGGGCCAGATGTACGACCTTTTTTAGCGGTGGCAAATGGGAAATCGTCCTGTTAGCGACTGCTAAATAGGTCTGCGCAATGTACAAACCCTATTTTGCGAGTCAGTAACCTATTACCGACTCGCAAAATAGGGTTTGCGACTCACTATTAAGAAGGGGCATGCCAAAGGCGTCCCTTCTTAATAGCGAGTCGCACTTCTATGTACAATTGTATTGCAGTCGCAAAACACTCGCAGTTTATCACCTACTTCAAGTAGGTGGCAAGCCACTCGCAAACGAGAAGGGGTCCCCAGGGCACCCCTTCCCCTTTGTGACTGGCAGCGAAAATATTTTTTACAAGCAGGCAGTGGTCCCACGGACCACTGCCTGCTCTTAAAAAATGAAACATAAAAGTTTAATTTTTCTTTTTTAAATGCATCCCGTATTCCTTTAAGGAAAACGGGCTGCATTTTTAAAAAAACTGCTTTATTTAAAAAGCAGTCACAGACATGGTGGTCTGCTGACCCCAGCAGGCCACCATCCCTGTGAGTGCTGGCCATTCCATATGGGATCGCAAATTGCGACCTGCCTCATGAATATTAATGGGGCAGGTCGTTTGCGACCCCATTGGGAATCGCAAACAGTTTCTGAGACACTGTTGTACATTCCATTTTGCGAGTCGCAATTGCAAGTTGCAAAACGTCGCAATGTGCGACTCGCAAAATGGAATGGTCATACCTCTGGCCCCAGATGACTCTTGTTTGAGGGCGAGCGGGTGTATTAACACGTCGGCCCAAGGCTGGCTGCAGACAATTACACAAGTGCCCATACCTGATCCACACATCAGAAGACACTTGTTTGGGCAGAAGGGGAATTTGGTGAACAGACAACAGCAGAGTGTTTACCAATATGAAGTGTGACATATTGGCAGCATAGTGTCTCGCAGCTGTGGCTGCTGCAGGTAAGAGCGGTGAGGCGTTGGGGCCAGTGGGGGGGGATTTTGAGAGACGACCACGAGGGAAAATTAATTATTTATTTAATTTTTTCTTGTGGTCGTCTCTCGAAATCCCCCTCAGCCGGCCCCACTTCAGAAATCTGACTTAGATAGTTGTGTCACACATATACCACGCTGTATGGTGCAAATGCGACACAAGCCTCTCATAAATATGCGCCTTAGTATTTGCCCATATCAATGGGGGAAGTATTATTTGCTGGCTTCTAATGTGGAGAGTATTGTGCAAAAGCAGCTTGTCCTCCTGAGACAGAAAATACATCCAGGCCAGTATTCTGCAGAAATGGCGTGCAATTTACTTGTTGTTCAGTGCCAACTCCACTTACCAACTTCTTTCATCTGCCTATGCGCAGGCAGGTTATCTTGACATCCACTCACTCTGACAAGACCTTTGCAGAGTGTAGATGGCCATTTCAGCCCAAAATAGGCTGATTCAAACCAGACAGGTCTGTGTCATCCTCTTTGCCTGCGTATATAACATTATCATGCCAAATGCATGTGCACACACAGATCACCTTCCCTTTCATGAAAATACAAGTTTCTTATCTGACCTCTTCATTGGGCTGCTGTCACTGCATTGAAAAGGTTAAAATGCGTAGACAGAACCATGGCCTTGATACCCTCGCCCGCTGCTTTTGAAAAAATCACCTAGCTGTTGCACAAGTGAGAGCATGAACCAACCTTGTGGAAGGATTCTCCACTGGACATAGAAGTTATAGAAGTAACACATTTCGTCTAGAATCCAATTCATTGCCCCTGGCTGGCCACAGAATAATATCTCACACTGTTCTTCAATGCCTTTTGCAGGTTTATATAACGTTTCACCTGAAAAAAACACTTTCTTATCTCACTACAGGCTGATCTGTTGGATCTGAAAGACTATACCACAACATATTTAGCACCAGACACCAGCTGCAGGATTGGTTTTGTGCAGGAAAGTGGCCCTTCCTGCACAAAAACAATCCAGCATGCAACACGGGCACCTTTGCACGATGGTGGAAGGGTGTCTGCATTGGCGCTAGGCAGCCAAAAGGGCACCAGTGCATGAAAAAGGACAGGAATGCGCCATATTGCCTTAAATATGGCGCATTCCTGCCCTTTCCCTGTCACGCTGGGCAGCAAGGTGATTCGCTGCACTGCACTGCACTGCACTGCGTGGCTTCTCCATAAGTGAGCCCCTTAGAATATAAAGAACTTGGTAGCGAATACAATGAAATGCAATGGAATTGTTGGTGCTGCTTTGTAGGCAGTGTTGCTCCTGTGAAGCACTATTTAGAATGTAGTGAATGTGGTACTGAACTCACATGACATTTTATGTTTATGGCAGTCTTGCTGGGCAGGGCCGGAATGGCCGTAGCGGCCACCGGGCGTTTCCCCGGTGGGCTGCCAGGGTGGGGGCCGGTTTTGGGCCCCTGGGAGGCCGTTTTTGTTACTGGGGGTCGGCAATATCGGCCCCTGGTAACAAAATCGGCCAAAACCTGCCCCTGCAAACAGCTCGGCCGCACCCCCTCAGCCCCCCCAGGGGGGCTGGCCGAGCAGTTTGCCAGGGCCGGTTTTGGTTCCCAGTCCGGCCCTGTTGCTGGGTAACCGCCTGGGTACACCTGACACCTTCTGTTCCAGCAACATAATGAAAGTGCGGGTGGAGGGTTGGAAGTAGTCTTGATTCTGTGAAGCAGCACAGGGAGGCAAATTGAGCTGGAGTCATGGACAGCAATAATACAGTTTTCAAGAATATTTGGCTCTGAGAACAATACATAGTTGGGATGCACACACTGGTATAGTCTTAAGCAAAGCTTGCACAGACAGAGACTATATATTTTATATAATAAGAATTAAATGGAATCCCCCATTCAGACCTAGGCTTATATTACAGTACAGTAGCTAAAAATGTTATTTTAATTCACACTTTTGGCCTGCCATTCACATAAATATTTTTTGGGCTGTTCCAATCCCCTTTCTTAAAACTTTTTCCAAAGCATATGTTATTTGTACCACTGTTATTTGGACACTGGCCCGCTAACATTTCCTTCTTGTTTTAACTTTCTCCTTCAAATAATATTTCCCCAATGAGTGCAAGTCAAACCATTTCAGATGTGTCGTTTTAAAATCATAATCCCCATGTGGTTCAATGATACCCTTCACCTAACATCAATTGCATGCCAAGACTCTCTCAGCCAGTCTCCGTGGTAACCTCACTTCTCATTACCTCCTGAACTTCTTCCTTGCCCCATTCCTTACAAACATGAGGTTATTCAGTGCACCTGAATTCCTCCTAGCCCTACCAAGCTTTTTTCTCTTTCTCCTAAACAGAAACTCCTCCTCAAATACCTTACTCCCGAGGAACTCTTCCTGTTTTTTAGGTCTCGCCTACGCAGCGCGCATGCGCTGCGTAGGAGAAAGACCTGTAGCAATCGCTACGGTTTTTGTCCCAAAAACATACACGCGTTGCATTGCCTTCAATGGCAACACGTGCACGTTTGGCGATTCCCTTGCGGGAGCGAGCTTGACACCATATGTTTGTAATTAACTTGCAAACACATGGTGCCCGTGGCTCGCTCCCGCAAGGGAAACGCTTTCACTTTTGCCGACACTTTTTTAGGCGCGGGCGCTTGTTTAAGATGTCAGCATATACGTACGCTCACTTTGCTTTTACGTCTGTCATCCATTTCCTTCAGCAGTGTATGGAACGACTTTGAGATTGAACTTCTTGAATTTGAGTGGAATGGCCAAAGTTTGCCACTGCTGGTGTCCGGATGTGGGGGAAAAGAAGGGTTTCTTGAATTGCATTACCATGGATTGTGAGGAAACAAAAGTGGAGGATGGAAATGATTGAATTATTCTCAACTACAAGTTATAACTGTAGGTACATTCCAGTCGATCTTCTTTCTCTCTCTCTGCTGTTACAAACAGGAACTAAGTAACCAAAACAGACAGTGCAGCCCAACTGGTTAGGCTGCGTTTCCTTTAAATGAGAACACAAGCAATCCCAAAGTGTGTTTGTGCCTGGCTGGTCCTCATCACTAAGAAGTTGCAGGAGTCCCTATGAAACAGTGAACTACTGGACCCATGTCTAGGCATGCTTGGGGCACCTTGATGTGAAAAACGAAAAAGTAGCGGCTGGAATATTAATCTTAAACATTGGTAGTGACCCATGGTGCATTGTTAGTGGGTGCGGTTGGTAACCACACTTAGCCCATCATCTTCTGTAAGTGTTTATTCTCAAGAAACTGCCCATGCTCTAACTAGATTGACAGCAAAAGATTTCCCCTTTCGTTCGAGGGGAGATTTAAAAAAAATGTCACTTCATATAGTGTGCAAAAATCATTGCACCAATCCTGTCCTCCTTTTACGAATGTGCTGTTGTGGTTATGTTGTCTTCCTAGTTATGTTGTCTGTTGTCCTCGTGTGCACCTGACAACTTCCTATGCCTTTGTGAAAAGGATTGTTGAAGGGACGTACTGAAAACAATGAGGAGCTAAGCAGATTAAAGGTTATTATGCTCCTGTGTGTCGAGAGCAGCTAATTTCACACTGTTTACTTAGACTACATCACAGCCTCTAATTAAACCAAATTACTGTTAATTGGAAAAAATATAGCGAGTGGGGAACTTATTGCAGTCCTTATTTTAAACAGATGCTGAATTTTGCAATTGATAAACTCAAGAAAAAGTATCAACAGAGAACACAGTGAGACCCAGTAGGTCTTGGCCGTGCAGCCTGTAAACTTTGCCTATGCTTTTTTGGGTAGATAGCTGCCAAAGAATGCTATTTAAGTGTTTGGAACTAACACTGTTTCATTCAATTCGAATAACAGCTATTCATTTTGTGAACTTCGCTGCCTAAAGGTTGCAATAGGAGCAGTTATGGCTTACTACAGTAGGTAGTAAAGGGATCAGATATAGTATGACACTGGAATCACACTTTATAAGATCAATACCGGTCCGAGTTATCTTGAAAAGGGCCTGATTTTGAGGATAGGATTAAATAATAAACCACACCCCTAAAAATGTGCTCTGCAACTCAGTCCGCCCCACTCTCCAACAAACGTCTGCTGAAGTCTCTGCTCACGCAAAGTGACTTCGCATGCGCCAAGTGTCTCTATGAAGTACGTACAGAAAAGGGATGGAAGGAAAGCTTGAACTCATCACTCGAGGTCCCAGTCCATCCCTATTTTGCACACCTGGTTCCCTCAGTTTCGACCCATCCTTATGGCCTGGCAGTTCCGGCTGGACAGTTCCTATTGGACTAGGATCAAGACTGATTTGCATATGGCTGGGTCCAAACTGAGGTGACATGGTGGTTGAAAAATGATGGAATGGGATGCAGCCCGAGTGATTGTCAGTGGCTGAGATAAATTCAGGCATTCCATCCATCACCTTGTCGTTGCTGCAAGTGCATGCAAAGTGTCCTGCGGAGTAATAATTGAAAGTTGAATACTCTACTCAATCTCACCCAAGTGGTAACCTAATATAATCAAAGGTTTTCAACTCCTTGACAAGTATTTAAATCCAAACTTTCCAGGAAATGTTCACAGGAGAAGTTACACCCATGTATCTATCCCCGAGCACCCTCACTCCCTTTTTTTTTGCGACATAAAGACAAAGGACGCTGCTGTCATTCAGCACCCCTCCCCCACCGCCCTCTCCCTTTGAGATTAACCTTAGCCTGCCAGTCTTTGACAGTCTCTACAACTCTGAGTCCTTAAGGGTGTCCATCTCCTGCACTGTTCCTGTACCTTGTCCGTACCTTTCCAAGGTTGCACTCACTAACAGAATAAAAACCATGGCACAAAGTCTCCTCCCCATCAACTTCCATGCTAGAGGAGGTCCGAAGGAGGGACAACATCACACACAGACAGTGAATGATTACAAGCACAAATAATGTTTGTCATTATTGCAGGTGGGAGAAAAATTCCATCTGAGTGATAACTATGTAGCTATAACAATGTTTATTGAAAAACAATGGAGTGGTGCACTAACCAGTCAAATTCAGATTAATAAAAAAGCACAGTCAGTATCTTTGTGGTAGAAAAAATATATATCCTTCTTTATTTTTCGACAATCCTTAAAAATGAAGCACAGCATCAGCCAACGCGTTTCGTTCAATGTATGAACTTCGTCAGGGCAAAGTTGTGTATAGTTGGTTGTCGCGTATAAGGCGCCTGTTCAATAATGAGGGCTGAGAGCCCACTTCGGTATCTGCCTATTTCGGATATGTGCTCACGTTATATCAATTCAATAATGCACCAATAGCGTGGGTCTCCTTGATAAGAGCCCAAAACATGATAATCCTGCAGTCCTGTCACTGCTACATCTCAATACACGGTCGAGTAAGACTTGAACAGGTATTGTCGAAAAATAAAGAAGGATATATATTTTTTCTACCACAAAGATACTGACTGTGCTTTTTTATTAATCTGAATTTGACTGGTTAGTGCACCACTCCATTGTTTTTCTATGTACTTCATATCTGCATTGGCAGTTGGCACTCTTCAACGGCGGGTGCAGGAGTGATTTGTGCACACTGATTTGCAATATATCAGTTAATAGCAATTATAGGGAACATAAAAAGGAGGTGCGGCCACTGGAGTCCGCCGTTGTTTTTTAAATCTCAATAACAATGTTTATTATTTAGACGAGTTTAGCTAATTGTACGCATTACCTATTGAACTATTGTTAAAAAACCCAGTTTGGAGATGTTCCCCTACTAAGAATAACAAATAATGCTGGTTTATCGCTGCTACACATGATAATATTTATATCACAAAAATGTGGCAACTTTTTATGGAAAACATTAAAAAAATACGAGTGTGTTTCTTTTACAAGAAATCTATGCATTGAATCTGATGTTTTGTGTCTACATGACCATTTAAAATACAAAACTGCCATACTAACGATGAAGACGTAGTCTGTACTGTTTCTACTCACAAAAAAGCTCTTACTGTAATAGGCCTGCCTTGTTCAGTTTTTGGTTTCCTTTATAAAGATCACGCTCATTGCTGCAGCCGGGTAGAGATTAAACTGTTATGGGTCCGCAACCCGCATTCTCCACCTACTGAGATTTCAAAGGGCAACGCAGCACACAGGCACCGAGCTAAGGGTGGGCGTAGTTCGCGAAGTAATGCTTCGCGAAGCTACGCAAAGTGCAGTTCGCGCTACGCAAGCTTCGCGTAGCACTACGCGAACTGCGTAGCGCACTGTTCGCAATGATTGCACAGTGCCGGATGCTTGTCCGCACTGTGCAATCATTGAAAACGGCAACTTGCACAGTGCGAGCTGTCTTTTACTGCCGCTCGAGTAGATTTTTACTCGAGCGGCAGCTCTCAACGCGGACTGGTAGTTTCTCATCGCGAGCGGTCGCAAGCATACGCGACCACTCGCAATGAGAAACCTGACCTCCCGCGTTGAGAATCTCGCCGGGAGGTTTATTTTCCACGCTCGCGATCGGCAACTTGATGTTGCTGATCGCGAACGAGAAAAAGTCTCGCCGGGATGTCATTTTGCTTGCTCGCGGTCGCCAACTTGACGTTGAGGACCGCGAGCAAGCAAAATGACCGCGGCACTACGCTACGCTACGCTACGCGTGTTCGCACTGTGCTACGTGCAATTCGCGTTGTGCGAAGTAGCGCAAACTTCGCAAACTACGCGAGCGTAGCGTAGCACTTCGCCCAGGGTTACACCGAGCCCACAGCAGAGATTACTTGAAGTGTGAGAGCGGTTATTTTTGGGGATGTTGCGGGCCATCAGCAGGAGCTGGGGGGCTGCTGTTTTGTGTCGTGTGAAATGTGGGGGAGTGTTCGTAGCTGACAAGTTTCCCAGGGGCCATGTGTGATGAGATGCTCCAGTCCAGGTTTTTTCCTGTGAATTGTAAGAGTTGCTATTCTGTTTTATAATGGAATACACAACACTACAAGTCCCAGAATTAAAAAAACAAGCATTGGCATAGCCAATAGGTCTCGCCTTTGGGACCTTATAAGTGTTTAGTTATCCAGCACAGTATCCTTGGTGCAACAACATCAAGTGTTGCATGGCTAAACACTTATAAGGTCCCAAAGGCGAGACCTATTGGCTATGCCAATGCTTGTTTTATTTGTGTGTGCCGAATTCACAATCATGAATGTCGTTAAAGGTTGCATGGGCACCCTTAGCATTTCTCTTTCCGTTTTTTTTGTTGCTTTTTTTTTATTTTACTTCTTAAAGAATGCCTTACATACGGAGGAATGCGAGCATTTGGGCTTAGGCGCGTAGCCCGGGATACGGTCGGTCAACTACTTCCGCATTCCTTAGATGTGTGCAGTTGGCTGCGTCTTTCTCTTGCGAGGGCAGGGAAACAGGATCGGCTATAGCAGTGCTTGGGGCCCACATTATTAGATGCTGCCAGAAGAGATGTTCTTCCTGCCTACGGAGCTGTAATCCCTTCACCTTTTGTAAGGTGCGCTCAGCCTGAACTAAGTTACTTTTGGGCCTATTTATGAGGCAGTTTGCGTCGCTCAGCAACGCAAACCTTACATATGATTTATGAAGCCATGCATGGCCACTCTTCTTGGCCCAGAGTGACTCCATTAATCTGGAGAAAGGAAACGCAGCGCAAATTGCTGCGTTGCTTTACTCTGCCTTGGGAAGGCATTCCATGGGCATTGCATGAGTGTTCCATGCAACTTCTGTGGTTTTTGACGCATTCGCAGGCATCGACGGGGAGTCTGGCAGGGGTCAACCCGTGATGGACTCTTGCTCAGGATCGCTGGAGAACCTTCGCAGGACCGGTGGGCTACTTGGGCACGGGCTGTGGGCGTTGGGTGCAGAGGTGGATCCAGTAGGCAGTTTTGCAGTTCCTCAGGGCAGAGCTCTTGGTCTTTAAAGATGGTTTCTTCTGGACTGGTCCACTGTCCATGGGACATTTGGAGTCTTTATGGAAGGCAGGCAGTCCTCCCAGGTTTTTGGAGGTCACTGGTCTGAGAGACAAGTCGTGGGACTTTGTAAAGTTTAGACTTCGCAGACAGGCTGGCAGGGCTGGGACCAGGGCAGTCGCTGGACTCTTCTTTGTCCTTTTCTTTGTAGGTCATCAGGAATCCGAGGATAAAGGTTCAGGGTTGCCCCTAAACACCCAATTTCGGGGCGTTACAGGGATTAGGATGTAGTAGCCAATGGGCTACTTACCTTTAGGGTGACTACACCCAATGTATGTCCACTCCCTTTGGAGAGGGGGCACATTCCTAACCTTATTGGCTAGTCTCCTCCAAACCAATATGGAGGATTCTGGAGAAAGGGGTTCACCTCAGCTCAGGTGAGGAAAAGTGTTCTTCTGATCGGTATCATTTGTACCAGGACTCCATTGTTTTTTCATTGCCATTTCGTGTCAAACACTTCCACACGACCCACCTGGTCGTTTCTGCTGATGCCTGAGGAAATTCTAACTAACACGACAAAAAAAAACATCTTGCAGCCTGCATTTCTGCCCAGGAACTGTCGCACACCCAACCCCCCTGTTCTTTGCAGTTCGACAGAAAACCATGAGACACTCACGCCCTGTGTAAATGATTTGTTTCCCATCTCCTGCTCCCTGCCTGGTAAACATCCTTGACACCGTGATCAGGTTATCTGGACAATGGTCTGACTGCTGGGCCTTGAACAGGGTGATTGGACAATGGTTTAAATGACCGTGCTTTGATCAAGCTGAGTGAACAATAATTTGAGTACCAAGCCTTGATCAGGTCACCAACTACAAACACCGTCTGGATCTGGTTATCAACTGCAAACACTGCCCTGATTGAACAATGGACTAACAGCCAAAAGACTGGAATGAAAAAGTATAAAAGGCTTGTAAGCTGCGGAGTAAAGCAGCAGCCTCCTCTGTCTTGTTTCTAACGAGCTTGGGACTCTGTTCCATAGCCCGGGCTATTTGAATAAATCTGGGTTCCTCCTGCAGACGAAGGCTCCTGTGTCTCCTTTTACTACGTATGAAGGGTATGGAAGACTTGGGCAATTCCCCGCCGCCGAGACCCAGTGAGTGGGTTATCCCGGTTCTTCAAATGGCGCCCAAATAGGGACTCCACGAGTACGAAGGTCAGGCCCGGTGGATGTGAGGAGGTGCACGGAGAGACTCCGACGGAGGCGCCCTACCCGAGGGATTCTTGCAATCCGGTAAGCCGAACGACTCGCCCACTGTTCCTCCCCACCCGGTCTGGGCCACATGACCGCGTCCTCGCTGGAGTCCCCTAGCAAATAATTTCTGGAGCAGGACACAGCCCTACGTCTGCAGAAGAGAACTACCCCTGTAAGGTAAGGGTGGACTGATCACCCACCAAGTCTGTATGATTCTGCTGTTATTGACCTTTGCAAAAGCCAAGCAGGCGAGGTGAATTTTAAAACCTGCCGGTGTCTGTTACCTATTTACAAGCATGCCAGTCAGTAGTAAGTTCAAGAAATTATGTTGTTGTATGTGTACGCAGGACTCCCAGCTGGAGGCGGCTTGTCCGCTTCCTCCAGAAGGGACCCCTGGCCATACGATGTATGTTAAACATGGCCCTTCTGCCATAATGTTTTCCTCATTCTGGGTAAAATATACGAAACAAAGTAACGCGGAATTACAGTGGCCACTTTTCGGCTCCTTTAATTCCCAAGTTCTCGCCAACTTAGAGGAACAATTAATGAAAAGAAAAACGCGCCCGTCTATGTTTGAATCTGTCCGATTTTGGAGGAAAGAGATAGAGCAGAGAGCTAGAAAGCAGAAGGCTCAAGAAAGAAAACAGGAACGCATGTCAATGGCCGACCACGCCAGAGTAAATTTACAAAATCAAATGCCAAAATCGGTAGAAATAGCCAACAGGGAGCATGGGGCCCGGGTACAAAAATGCTATCCAGCTCGTGAGGAGAAAAGAAAGGGCCATATGGATGGGGGAGAAGAAGGTGATGCCTTGCTTGATACCATGCTAGAAAGCCCTCCTGCATATGCCCCAATGTACCCTGCCCTGACGCCTCACACCCCACATGTCCCCCGCCACCGCCCACTCCTGCCCCCACTGCCCCTCCTACTGTTCTTCCTGTCACACCAACCCTCCCGATTTTTCCTATGACACCGACCACGCCCGCTAAACCTGTCCTCACTACGGGAATGACAACAAGTCTCCATCCGCCCAACCCCTGCGGCTTTACCCCTACCCGCCCTTTTCCTACTTCCCCGTGGTCTACAGTTAAGCAGGATTTATATAAAATGTTCAATTCCCCCCGACTGGCCTCCTTGCGCTCTGCAGTCAGCTTTTCGTCCCTTCGAGAAAATGACCTACAGAAGCAACAGTGTGAATGTTGGATAAAGAACGGGAATATTTATGCCTTTAAAGACATATGGTCCACCTTTTCCCAGTGGACGATTATGGAACAGACCACCTGGGCTGAATACATGTGTACGCTGGTCATGCAAAAATTTGAGAATGCGCTTATGCAGATACCCACTGGATTAATGGACCTTAGGTCACAAATAAGAAGAGGCGATGTTCAGGGAGAGGGGATGTTTGGTGCTGTGTCTGCTTTATTGGCTTACCGTGATATGACCGCTTTTTCCAACACCCCTCTAGAAACAGCTATGCCAATGAGAGAGGCGGCCCCTGTCTTTGTTAACGCACTTACCGATGCCCAAAATAATGGCCGAGGGGCTGTTGAGGCACACTGGTGCAGGCTTTGGGTTCATGTTCCTTGGAAAAGGTCAGAAGTAATGCAGTTAAAAGAACAATTACCAGATCCCCGGAAGAATCCGGCTGCCTTTTACAGAGAATTAGGTCAGATTATATCTGCAGGTACTCTCGTTCTTGAGGATATAGATTTACTTTTTGAGTACGGTTGTCCCCACTGAAATTTGGGACAAGATTCGACATACTGATCATGAAGTGGCGTTGGGAGGTAAATGGGCTGACCTAGAGGCTATGGAAGAAGCAAGGGTAGGAGGGACTAAACCAGAAGCTGCCATCCTGACTTTGCCCGGTAAAATAATAACGTTTATGAAAACACTTTTGCCGGAAACTGTCATTAACTGGGATAAAATAAACGCCTGTAGGCAGCGAAAAGATGAGAATGTGGCTGACTTCTTTACCCGTTTTGAGACAGAATACAAGGGACATAGTGGTTTGGATCCCCGGACCCCAGGTTCTGGCCCAGTGTTTGTCGATAAGTTTGTCAGCAACTTGCTTCCTGAGATTTCCACCAGGCTTAAGAAAGTTGAAAGTACGTGGTCTGCCCAAACTATGACTGGTATCTTGGCTATGGCACAATATCATGAGAATAGGGAGAATGAAGATAGAGACAAGGAAAGTAAGAAGGTTAGGGATCTTAAGACTAAGGCACTTCTGCAGCAGGCTTACCCTCCCCGAGGTCCCGATGCACGCGGGAATTTCAGACCTCAACCCCAACACCCTCCGAGGGCTCGCCAGTCTACCCCCTCCAGCCCTCAACATACGGGAGCCCTCCAAACAGATCAGTGTGCTTATTGTAAGGGGTACGGCCATTGGATAGACGAGGGTCCCGTGTTAGCTGAAAACATCCGAACAGGGAAGACTCGGCCTCGCGCTCCCAGGGAGGGAAGGCCGACTAGGGACCATGGCCCGCCCCATCCACAGGATAAAGAACGTAGGCCCAGGGATCACGTTCCCGTCCGGCCGCGCCCGGCCAATAGGTTTGATGGGTACGAAGCAACACGCACTTATTACAATGATGATTATGACGAAGTTGATGAGATAGGGTCCTACCAAGCATAGGACAGCCAGGAAAGGGGTATTACCAGAGTGCAAATTCCATTGGATCAAAGGGGCCCGTATGTTCAAATGTCAGTTGTGGGGAACGATCAGAATTTTCTTTTGGATACTGGGGCCACCAGGTCTTCTATTGCACGTCTGTCAGTCCCGGAGGCACCCCTTTCTGGCAAAATAAATGTCTCCGTGGGTTTTGCAGGAACACCTGTGACGAGCCCTGTCTCTGAACCCCTCCCTCTCGATATTGGCCCTGCACATGTTGACGCTCCCTTGGTCCTTACTACAGGTTGCAGTGAAAACTTGTTAGGCATGGATTTACTGAAAGCTCTGTATGCGACCATATCATGTAGTCCCCAAGGTGTATCCCTAACAATTTCTCCCACCGCAGCTTCCTATATGTATCTGTCTGGTCCCCCCACCAGAATTGCAGTTTTTACCTTCCTCCCTCTGGGCATCATCAGACACTGATGTAGGGTGTCTCAACATATCCCCTCATGTGGTACGCATCCAGCCAGGTGCACTTCTCCCCCGCCTCCGGCAGTATCGACTACCCGCGGAAGGAGAAATGGCCCTTTTAACAATAATATCTGAATTAATGGACAAGGGCGTAGTGGAGGAAACACGTGGCAATATCTGTAACAGTCCCATTATTCCCGTTCTTAAAAAGACCAATGGAGATGCTCTCTCCCCTAAAATATACAGATTCGTGATTGACCTGAGAGCCCTTAACAAAATAACAATCTCCCAATATCCTGTTGTCCCCGACATTACAGCCCTCTTAACGATGGTCCCTTCTGACGCAACGCACTTTTCTGTCATAGACCTGAAGAATGCTTTTTTCAGCATTCCTATACATCCTGACAGCAGACATTTTTTGGTTTCTCCCTTGGTGGGCGAAGCTTTAGATTCTGCCGCGCCCCTCAAGGTTTCACCGAGAGCCCCAGTATCTATAGTCAAGCCCTCAAAAGTCAACTAGATTCCTTGGAACTCCCTGATAACTCCACACTATTACAATATGTAGATGACCTCCTCATTGCTGCAAATTCTGCCCCATCATGTAAAGAAGCTACTCTCTGTTTGTTACGCCACCTTGCCCTCCATAATCACAAAGTCTCTTTAAAAAAGCTTCAGTTTTGTCAAGAGAAGGTGACCTATTTAGGTCATCTCCTCTCGAAGGAGGGAAGGCAGCTCACCGCTGATCGTGTAGCCATTATCAATGCTATGACGGCCCCACGAACACAAAAGCAGGTGCGAGCCTTCATAGGCCTAACCTCATACTGTAGACAGTGGATTTCCAACTTTTCGGCCATGGTCAAACCTCTTCTTGCCCTCACCACTAAAGACATATCAGACAGTTCCTTTCCATGGACTAGAGAGCATGTGCAGGCCTTCCAAGATTTAAAGAGGGCTCTGTGTACTGCTCCAGTCCTCGGTACTCCTGATTATAGCAAGCAATTTTTTCTTTTTGTACATGAGACAGACGGCTGTGCATGCGCTGTCTTGACCCAGATGTTTGGAGGTCACCATCGGCCATGTGCCTATTTTTCAGCCACCTTAGATCCTGTTGCAAGGGCTCTCCCAGGATGCCTACGGGCGACCGCTGCGGCCGCCCTCATGGTCCGTCAGAGTGCGGGGATTGTCATGAACTCCCTCCTGACTCTGATGGTCCCCCATTCTGTAGATACCCTCCTTAATAACACCAAGACACAGTACCTCACTAGTGCACGACTCACAGGATATGAACTGACACTCTTTTCCAGCCACATTAACATCAAGAGATGCACTGTACTGAACCCCGCAACATTACTCCCACTGGATACTCAGGATGCCCGCTTAGACCCACATGACTGCATATTAAGGACAGAGGAGGAGACGAAGGGACGGGTTGACTTACAGGATACCCCGATAGCAGAACCAGAAGGTACACTATATGTGGACGGATCATGTCTCAGAGGGCCAGATGGTAACACCTCAGCCGCCTATGCCCTCACGACATTAGGACAAGTAGTAGAAACAGCTCAGATTCCGCAGTGCTCTGCTCAAGCAGCAGAATTAGTGGCCCTCACTAGAGCCTGTGAGTTAAGCAAAGGGATGACAGTAAATATTTATACTGACAGCCAATATTCCTTCGGGGTGGCCCACAACTTCGGGAGGTTATGGAAAGAAAGGAATTTCCTTACTTCCCATGGGACCAAGATTCAACATGGCCCCCTAATTCACCGATTGTTAGACTCCCTGACACTCCCCAGAAAGGTGGCCATTATAAAATGTAAGGCCCATAAGAAAGTGACAGATGATGTTGGGAAAGGCAATGCCCTGGCTGACCAGACGGCCAGACAAACAGCTCTTAGAAAAAGGGAAGGAATGTATGTAGGAGGTCCCGCTAGGTGGGTGGCAGACGAGGGCATGGTTGAAAACACAGTACAGAGTGTGATCGATATTCAGTCCCATACTACTCTGAGGAACTACGGGTGTGGAAGGAGCAATTAGCAAAGGAGGGAATTGATGGTTGCTGGGTCCGCACGACTATGGAAAGACAATGGATGTTACCTGACAGTCATGTGCTACCAGTAGTTACGATGGCCCATGGTCCTGCTCACATTAGTGCAAAAGGGATATGTAAACTGTTGGAACCTACATGGTACAACTCTAAGATACCAACATATGCTGAAAAGCTGGTTAAAACATGCATGATTTGCCTAATGTATAACCCAGGAAAAGGCACAGTTACTCCTAAGGGAGGATTCTCTCCTCCTACCTTCCCTTTTGAAGTCCTCCAAATAGATTACATCCAGATGGACCGATGTAACAATTTAAAATATGTCCTAGTGGTGGTCTGTACCTTCAGCCGATGGGTGGAGGCCTACCCCGTCAAAGACTGCACCGCTATCACTACCGCCAAAATGCTATTAAAAGAGTACCTCCCACGATTCGGTTTGCCCCGCTTGGTCTGGAGTGACAACGGGACACACTTTACGGCTCAAATTATGGAATATATCTGTACAGCATTGGGTATAAAACAAAAATTTCATGCAGCTAACCACCCCCAGTCAGCAGGTCTAGTGGAGGTGTACAATGGCATCCTAAAAACTAAAATGGCCAAAATAGTAGCCGAGACAGGTGTCACTTGGGTTGATGCTCTGCCCTTGGCCCTATTGTCTACAAGAACAACAGCCCACACCAGGATAGGGCTATCCCCCATGAGATTGTGTTCGGGAGGCCTGCCAATGTATGGGGTGTCCCGCGGCCTAAGAAACTGTCTGATGTTGAATACCCTGTATTAACTGATTATCTGTACAGTCTAACTAATACCTTTCGTACTCTTTATCACCAGGTGCATGAGGCCATACCTGACAAAAGCAAGGGCCCAGGACACGTTATCCAACCTGGTGATTGGGTCTTAGTAAGAAATTTTCAACGGACTAAGAGCCTCGAACCCCGCTGGACACAGCCCCGTCAGGTGTTGCTGGCCACCCGCACCGCCGTGAAAGTAGAAGGTCGGAAGAATTGGGTGCATTCGTCCCACTGTAGGCGTGTGCCTCTGCCCCTCCCCTACGATCAGTGGGTGAGGGAAGGACAAGGAGACTCAGAAACAGAAACAGTCCCGACGTTTGTCCCATTCAGCGATGCCAGACTGCATTTTACATCTACGGAAGCAGAGAGTGACAGCATACTGAAAGGAAGGGTGGAACCCTCCCTTAACTCTGCTCAACATCCAGAACAATTGTTTCCCGACCATACTGACCCTACTTCCGACCGATATAACTTGCGCCCCGAGGGAAGGCTTGCCTTTGACTTCGCCAAGTGCCTATAGGCTGTAGGGCTGTGATCTCCCTGGCCGAGAGTAGTGCTGGTGTGTCAGACTAAGGTACGCCATAGGGCTCTTGGCACCTGCGCCCAGTGAAGCAACCACCAATCACAGACAGCCACTAGAGGTCCCTGGCTTAGCACAATGGCTGCCGTCCAAAACACTCGAATCCAGAAACAATATGTCAGTCTCCGACATAGTAAATGCTTCATGGCCACCGTGGTGACGCTGTTTGTCTCCCTCATCCTGTCTATTCTTGGTTGGCTGTTACTAATCTACCATCCTGTTACCTCACCAACCCCTACCCCAACTCCTACAGAGCACCAGTATTACACGTTACCAGCCCACGAGTTACCCCGCCGTGCAGAATTCTTCAATAACACCTTCATCCAAATGTTGCATCATCATCAGCTGATCATGAACACTTCCAACTGCTGGGTTTGCGGACTGATGCCGCAGTCCATGATACACCCTGTCCCATTCTTTCCCTACCCCTTTTCCATCTCTGGGTCTTGTCTTGCATGGTGGATGTTGATACAGGAGGCCTACACTGTCAATGGTACTGCCAATTCTGCCCTTGGAACATTTCAGGATGACTTCTGGCGGAACAGATCTGGCCATGCCAATGCTCCTTTTGCCCGACCAGCTCATCCACATCGCTACTATCACTAGATGAACTCGGTGAGATGGTAGTATTCAACTCAACCACTCGACGAACATTTTCCAGATTCCGCACAAGAAGGATACTGCCCGATGAACGAGACACTGTGAATGTCATAAATGTGCAAGGCCGTGTCTGCATCCATGGCCTAGGGACTAAGAAAGTTGGTACCAGTACTTGTAATATCACAAAATCTTTAAACTCTACATCTCCTCCGAAGCTGGTGGCATCCCCCAACACCTATTTTATCTGTGGCACTGCCGCCTACACTTGGCTCCCCCGTAACTGGTCTGGTACCTGCTATCTGGCCTTCCTCCTTCCGCCAACGTATTCTACCCATGGGAGTTACCACCTGTTGATGAAGGGCGCTCTGCGTCGCTCACGTAGGGGCGTCATATCAGCCAAGGATACAGCAGGCCAGGAAACCGGGGACTTCCTTAAAGGTTTCCTTCCATTCTGGGGCCCCATGGCAAACAGTCGGGCTGTACAAGGACTGACCAGGGTCCTTGAAGCCACCATCACAGTAACAGCTGGTGCCCTCTCCAACATCACTGCAGAACTACAGGCGGACCGCCTTATAACACTGCAGAACCGCATGGTCCTAGACGTCCTCCTTGCTGATTGTGGTGGTGTGTGTAAATTGATCGGCTCCAGCTGCTGCGTGTACATCCCAGACAACGCACCTTCAGTGTACTATGCCATCCAACGTCTGCATCGCCTTTCTTCCGAAATTCATCTGGATAAAGGCAACTGGTCCCTCACAGGCTGGATCTGGGGCCTCCTTTCCCAGTGGGGGTGGAGGGTCCTCATCTTCCTTGCCCTGGGAATAACTGTCCTGGTCTCCTGCTGTTTGTGCTTTCAGTGCCTGCCAGTGCTCTGTACAATGTGTGTCCAGACCATCCAGCCTCCACCCTCCAACATTCACAACACCAATATGATGATGATGCTCCAACAAGAAACCGATGGCCTTATGAACATTGACATTTCTTAAAGTATTTGCCACTCAATGGCAAAAGGAGGGTCTGAGGAAAAGTGTTCTTCTGATCGGTATCATTTGTACCAGGACTCCATTGTTTTTTCATTGCCATTTCGTGTCAAACACTTCCACACGACCCACCTGGTCGTTTCTGCTGATGCCTGAGGAAATTCTAACTAACACGACAAAAAAAAAACCATCTTGCAGCCTGCATTTCTGCCCAGGAACTGTCGCACACCCAACCCCCCTGTTCTTTGCAGTTCGACAGAAAACCATGAGACACTCACGCCCTGTGTAAATGATTTGTTTCCCATCTCCTGCTCCCTGCCTGGTAAACATCCTTGACACCGTGATCAGGTTATCTGGACAATGGTCTGACTGCTGGGCCTTGATCAGGGTGATTGGACAATGGTTTGAATGACCGTGCTTTGATCATCTGAGTGAACAATAATTTGAGTACCAAGCCTTGATCAGGTCACCAACTACAAACACCGTCTGGATCTGGTTATCAACTGCAAACACTGCCCTGATTGAACAATGGACTAACAGCCAAAAGACTGGAATGAAAAAGTATAAAAGGCTTGTAAGCTGCGGAGTAAAGCAGCAGCCTCCTCTGTCTTGTTTCTAACGAGCTTGGGACTCTGTTCCATAGCCCGGGCTATTTGAATAAATCTGGGTTCCTCCTGAAGACGAAGGCTCCTGTGTCTCCTTTTACTACGTATGAAGGGTATGGAAGACTTGGGCAATTCCCCCGCCGCCGAGACCCAGTGAGTGGGTTATCCCGGTTCTTCACAGGGCAACTTAAGGTTGGCTCTGGCGGAGAGTGGACACTCCTCCTCTGTTTACTAATTTTCCCACCTGACCTGCTGCCAGAAGTGGGGCTTGGTCAGGGGGTGGGCAACTCCACTAGCTGGAGAGGCCATGGTCAACATAACAAAGAACGGGAAGCCTTTAAGGCTCACCGCCTTTCTATGCTGTACCTGCTTGGGGGTAGGTGTGAAGCACCTCCACCCAAAGCAGGCTTTCTTTCTGATCCACGAAGCAAAAGGCTCCCACCTCAGGGAGTCAGAAACATGTCTAGAGGCAGAAAGCTGGTGGGGACCAGTCAGGCACACGCTAGCGAGTTGGTAGCTTTTCAGGGGGCACCTCTGAGGTACCGTCTGGGTGCATTTGTTAATAAATCCAACACTGGCATCGGTGTGGGTTTATTAAGGTGGGATGTTTGGTACCAAACATCTTGGAATTCAGTGAAGCCATCATGGAGCTGTAGAACTCGTAATGACAAGCTCCCAGCCCATGTACTCAGTATGGCTTCACTGTGCACTTATATTGTCTAAGAATGGAAAATACACTTTAGGGGCATATCTGCTCATGCAGTTATGCCTTTACATGAGGTATAGTGCACCTTGCCTTAGGGCTGTAAGGCCTGCTGTAGGGGTGACTTACCTATGCCTCCTGCAGAGCTGGTAGGCCTGGCACACAGGGATGTGTGCCAGGTCTACTCTTCACTTTTATCTGCACCAAAACATGCAGGCTGCAGTGGCAGTTTTCCTGTGTTTGGTGAGGGGTCTCTTAGGGTACCACAATACATGCTGCAGCCTTTAGAGACCCTCTCTGGTCACAAGGCTCTTGGTACCACTGATACCTTTTACAAGGGACTTATATGTGAGCCAGAGGTGTGCCAACTGTTGAAACAATGGTATCGTTTTCAGAAAGAACACAGGCGCTGGGAACCTGGTTGGCAGGAACCCAGTGCACACTCAGTCAAAGATGCATCAGAATCAAGCAAAAAGTGGGGGGTAACCATGCCAAAAAGGGTACTTTCCTACACTGGCAATGCGCCAGAAAGACACGCCTTCTCAGATGAGGTGTAACAAGGAGAAATATCAAATTTCTCCCTGTTACTTCCTCTTTCTATGTGTGCTGCATTCAGAAAGAGGAATATGCCTCTCAGGATTCTCTTTGCACAAAAACAATCCTGCATGCAATGCAGGCACCCTTGAACCACAGTGGCGCTAAGCTGCTAAAAGGGCGCCGGCGCAGAGGAAAAGGCAAGAATGTGCCGTTTTGCCTTAAATACGGCTCATTCCTGCCCTTTCCCTGTCATGTAGTGCAGCACAGCAAGGTGGCTTGCTGTGCTGCCCTGCGTGAGAATGTCATAAATAGGCCCATTATTCTTTATTATTTGGAATTAATTGTTAAACTTACCAGGGTTTGTGCTCGGGCCAGAATTGTGGGCCATATTTAAAGAGGGATACTAAAGGAGGAGAAGGATAAGTGGGTGTCCTTTTTGTCTCCTTTCTTGGTTGACTAATGTTCTGCCTGATATTTTGCTTATAAATTTCCTTCCTATTTGGACCCTTTTTTGCAGGGGGACATTGTTAAAATATGATTTACTCCTCTGCTACTTGGTTCTTGGCCTTTATTTTAATTTTGTTGCAGGTCTCCTTTGGGCTGTTTAAGGCTCTTGGGTCCTAACCTTTAACTCTGTTCTTGACTTCAGCCTTGAGTGACTCTTGACCTGCTGGGGTGGGACTTCGTCCCTCAGCAGGCTTTGCCGCACAACCAGCTGCCTCTGCGGTCCAGGAGAAGGGGGCCCTTGCACCGCTGGAAGTGCGTGGCAAAGCCAGGGTCAAGGGTGGGTCCGTCTTGCACCGTCACGGCCGTAGGAGGCCGGGCTGGGCCAACCCTCTTACTTCCATCCTACAGGTCTCATGCCTGGGGCATCTGATTACACCGGGCTCAAGGAGTCTTGTGAGTAGCCGCTCTATTAGTCTTTAATAATACTTGGTCTGCTATATTTGACTTGCTGTATTGCACAGGCTTGCCGGGATCGTAAAAGGGCAGCCTTTCGCTTTCAGGAGCAGGTAGTTTCTATGCTGCATTGTTTCATGACCTTGTCTCATTTATCCCTGGGGCTTAGGCTTACATTTTGATACAACCTGATTTGTTCTTTCTCTTGTTGTTTATTTTATCATGGGAAAGAGAAAGCATCCTTCTGCTATGGTCAAATATAAATCTCCTGGTATGGCCTCTAAATCACTTGGCAAGCCCTGCAATACAATCACAGACTATTTAACGGGGCCATGGGAGATATTGAAACGGAAATCTCTAGCACTGAAAGGAGACTGCCTACATGTAATCAAGGTTTGGTGGACATTTTAATACATGATCTTACACACGATGATTCAGCTAAATCCCCGGGGTCTGCCGCAACAGTTGGGGCAAATGGTTGTGCACAATCTACCTCAGTCTGCTCCACCCCACCTAATTCTAGAACCCAAACACCTTCAAAACGAATGAGGAGACCCAGGATTCATTCTCACATAACTGAGAGCAATCAATTAATTGGGGATACAGCATCACTTAAATCTAAAGCACCTCTCATGCCACCTCGCAATACGCCTAGGGTAAAAATTCCTAGGCCACCATTGGGAGACCTAAAAGTCTGTTTGCTATGGCTCAATCTTGTGCCACTAGATTGACGCATGTGGAGAGCATTACTTCTAGCTGTTTAGACTTGCTTAAATCTAATATAAACCCAGCTACTATCCAGCTCATGCCTACCACTTGAGAAATTCCTACGACAGTTTTAACTGTTCGCTCTCAAATTGTGGATGTTCATCCTATATTGGTGGTATTAATACTTTGTATGTAAATCTCAGTGCTGGTGGTTATACTACATTACCTGCACCGGTTGGAGGTAGCAATATCCTTCCCACATCTCGCCATATGTCACCACCTTCCGTTCGTTCTAACACACAGTGTTGCAGTAAGTGGTCGTAAGGCAAGTTGGGAAGGAACTGTGATATGCTGGTTCTACCTCCTGTAGCGACACCCTATGTTGTAATACTGGCAAATGCACATATTTTACCAGGGGCTGAAACAGAATCCTAGGAATCATTGAGAAATAAGTCGTTAAATTGGCCGGGCAATAATACAGGTCTATGTAAGGGTAATGTTTGACGACTTCAAAATGGCAAGAAGTGTACAATGGGTGGGTATGGGCACAAAAGGGTTACCGGTGATTGTGTAATTCTGTCTTTTAAATCGCTCAGCTTAGTGCATACCATTCTGCACAGAACCAGATCCCCCACCATGCCCTCACATCAAATGGTTTTACCACCCTCCATATTAACACCAGAAAAGTCCCTTGACAGGTTTAGCTCCTCCCTTCTCTCACCTCTGAATAAGTTGGCTGTTTGCTCTACTTCAAACACATGCCCCAAGGATAGTATGCAACATTCACCCTGTAGTATCTCATTTTGGAATGTAGCAGGATTACGAGGGAAGGCCAGCACTACAGAATGGGTAGGTTTTGTAACTAGATTTCAGATCCAGGAGACGTGGTCTGTCGAAACAATACATATTAATGACTACACAACCTTCCATGTATCAGTAAAACCAACGAAATCCGGAAGAGCAAAGGGCGGTTTAGTTGTCTGTGTCTCTAATTATTTGCCTTTCTGTAATGTATCAAGTGTGACAACCTCCCAGTATCTTCAATTAGTTATCATTGAAATCTCGCCCCTTTTTAACGCTGTGATGGTTAAATTTAATAACAATGCCTTGCTGAGTGACCTTCCGACTGTTCTTGGCCAGCTTGCTCACGACCTTGCGATCATCTGTAAGGGCGGTACGATGGATGTTATTACACTTTGGGGGGGGGAGGGGTGATTTTAATATTTATCCGTGCCCTTCGACTTCGAACAAGATCTGTGGCTTGATGGGCATTCATGATTGTGATTTATCCCACTTTACTCACAGTGGTTATGGTGATAAATTAAACCAAATGCTATTTAAGCACAATCTTGCTTTTTGCAAGGAAATTTGTGTCCTCGGTGTTGCCTTTCAGTGTACATTTAATGGTAGGGGGGAAAACATTGTCATTGACTATATATTATCCTCCCACAGGCATTCTTCACTGATATCTAATTTTACCGCACACAATATTTCTCTGAGTGACCATTACCCGCAAAGCATAGTTTTTAACCATTTGATTACCTAAGATAAGCCTTTTAAATCATGTATTGTTGACAATATAGCGATTGATTCTCGCAATGGTCTCGCTCTCCGTTGGTCGCAGATCAACTCCAAGTTTGTTTTGGAAAGGCTGGTTTCCACACAGAGAATGGCTTTTGTAAAGTGTCTAGACAATACAAATAACCATAACGATATTATTAAGGCCTTTCTTGACATAACAAAGGGGATTAAGAAAGTGCAGGTGAGGAGATGTAAATAGAGATCTGCCCTGAAGGAGAGGAAAAAATACCTAAAAGATGAAGACGAAGCAAGCCTCAACAAAGATAGTGTAGCATTCTGGGGCGTGATCATTAGCCCCTACCTGAGAGAAGAAACTGCCCCAAGACTGGAAGTTGCTATTACTGAAAACCAGTGGTTGGCTCACTTTAGAAATACTTTAAAAATATTTATTTAATTCCCAATAAGACGTCAGTAGAGTTAGTACCCCATGATTTGGATGCTGCTTCTGCAGAACCCTCTAGTAGTATCTCTAGTCTTACATTCTCCCTGGAGGAAGTGAACAGGGCCCTTATGGCTAGCAAAAGCGGGAAAGCACCAGGCCCGACAGCATCCCTGTTGACCTATTTGGGGCCCTCTATTAATCCAGGTGTTGGGTGCGTACTGCACCGCAGGTTTTCTGAGCACATGATCAGTCACTTGTCCCAATTTATAAGAAGGGGGATTGCTCCTTTCCGGCTCGCTACTGCCCAATCTCACTGCTTGACTCACTGGTGAAAGTCATGGGTTGTATTATCTTGGATATATTAGAGGAGTGGCTGCAAGCAATGAGATTCTATCTGACTTACAATATGGTTTTCGTATTGGGCTTGGGATAATAGAACATGGACTTAACCATAATCTTTTAATTGGAAAGTATACACAGGTCAAGCAGAGGAATATGTTTTTTGCCTTCGTTGATTATCCAGCAATCTTGATTTAGTTATGGACGACAAGTTGTGGACCATTTTGACAGATCTTGGCGTAGATCCATCCATATTTCATTTCCTGAGGGAGTTGTATTCGGAGATCAGGGCCAGCGTTCTTTATGACCTTAGGGGGGAATGCACCAATCCCTTTAGCGTAGAGAGTGGTATCAGACAGGCATTCTTGCCTTCTTTCTGTTCAACCGATACATTAATAATCTAGCCAATGTTTTGGCAGATAATTGCACTGATCTCCTCCAAATCAGCCATCGTCCGATTCTGTTCCTCTTATATGCGGGTGATACCATTCGTATTGCCAGTACTCCCGTTGGCCTTGCAACAGTTACTTTCTTGTTTCGTAGATTATATGCAGGAATTAGGGCTTTTAGTAAATATAGGTAAAACCTTTATAATGTAATGTGGGAGGAGACATCAGAAATGCTGCGATTTTATGATTGGGGACACTAAGATCATCCTTTTCTTACTTGGGCATTTTGTTTGATAAACATGGATCTTGGATACAGCCATTACAGCACTCTATAACTTTGCGACAAAAGTAGGCAAGAAGCCACCTAAGGAAATGTTAGCCATCTACAAAGCCTAGTGTTAGTCGACTGCTTTATATGGGACTGTTGTCTTGGGGTACAGCGATTGCAGGCCTCTTCAAACTGTGGAAAAGTATTTTCTTAGGAACCTTTTGTCAGTTCCTGAGAGCTGTTCCTCTGTAACAGATGTTGCTAGAACACAGCTAATCGTCCTATGGTATAAAATTTGGACTTCAGAGGACACCACACTCAACTGTGAGATCATTAGGGATTGTTTTAAATCAACTTTTTTTTGTACAAATACCATAGCTGAACTTTATTAAAAACCACTGCTCTGATTTTAGGGTCACCCAAAGTACTTCAATTATCCCGACACACTTTATTTTTTATTTTTTAGTTTTATATAGCGCAAACTCAACCCGAATTTATCAGAGCCCTTTACATGAGCACCAGTTGCGTTCCAGATGGACAGATTCATTTTGTTAGGCAAAGGGAGAGAAAGTGATTTGCCCAGAATCACAGGATGTTGAGCTCTACCTGCTGAGACTCGAACCTGGTTCCCCAGCTTTGAGGGCAACGGCTCTAGCCGTTAGACCACATCTTCTCCCCTGATGCTAAAGAGCAGAAAATATCTGAAACAGGCCTGTTTTTCCTTGTTTGAGGATCTTAGAGAGAATAAAAACCAGTGTTCTCAAAAATCAAATGATGCAACCATATCTTAACTTTTTGCAGAATGCCAGACATAGATTTATCTTAACAAAATTTAAGCTGGATATTTTTCACCGATTTATAACTTTTCCCAGTGTTAATGATTGGTCTAAGACACTTGTTAAATGCCCTTGTGACAATTTGTCAGATCAAAGTACTATGCATATTGTCTTATTTTGCAAATGTTATAACGCCTTGAGAAAGAGTACTTTATTACCTTGTCTGCCTGAATATAAATTTGCACAATTTTGTCCTGCGTATTTGTTTTACAATCATTGCCCACCCCTCTGATCTGCAGCACCATGTCTACCTAGTTATAGTCAGTGATCAATCAGAGGAAACTTTTTCACATCTGCAATGACCCTGTTATACCATAATGAATTGATATACTTAGGCACTGTTTGTACTTATCCTCATCCATCATGTAATTCTGTTTTAAAACTTTTATCTGATAAATTGTGTATGTATGCTTTCATGATTTTAGTACAAAATCGAATAAAGCTTATTTTGACTTTAACTCTGACTTCAGGCAGGACCCATGGGGAAGCACACTCAGGAGAGGTATCATTTTCTCCTCCTCTGTCTCCTAGGAGTGATCCTCTTAAGGGTGCGAGAGGCCACTCCGAGGCTGGGTCGCGCTCTTCTTCTGTGGCTGATAGAAGATTTTAGGAGATGGTTTGTTCTCTTTCTAAACGTATGACCGGTATAGAGGCACATTGGTCTCTCCTCAATGTTCTCCTGTTTCTTCCCCTTCCTCACAAGTTTCGTCTCCTTCCTCGATGTCTTCTTGGGCCTCTCCAGGTTATGATGAGTAAGAGAGGGGATTTCCTGACAGTCCTTCTGCTCCTTGAAGGAAGTATATACAAAAGGAGGAAATGAAACCCATTTTTGCCTACCTTTCATCTAACAATTGCCTCAGGATTCCGAGCAGCCTTCCTCGAGTAGCGACTGGTTTCATCAATTTTAGAGGCCTTCGACTCCGAAGCTTCCTGTTATTCCAGCCATTCAAGGTTTGCTTCAGAGGGAATGAAAAGACCCAGATCGAGTGACTGTTCCTAGGTTTCTGGGCAGAATGTAGCCATTAGGGAAGGAGGATCTTGAATTACCACAGTCCCTTTCTATTGACCCTCTATTAGATAAACTAATGGGGCAGCCTTCTCTATTGAATGAAGGCATTGTGGTTGCTGATGCTGTTGACAAAAAGGCAGATGGGGCTTTGAATGAGAGTGTACGCTGGACTACATCTCTCTATGAGGTCTGACATCTATTCAGTTCATACATCTCAAACTCTGGTTAATGATTTTCAGTCTGTGTCTTCAGCAATTCAGGAGGGAGAAGATTTTTCCCAGGTTTTGTCCGAATTGAGGTTCAGGTCAAATTTCTTTCAAATGTGGTCTTTGATAGTCTTAGGTACTCAGCTATGACATCAGCTGGGGTTGTGGTAGCCAGACGCCACCTACATTTGAGAGTATGGAAGGTCGAATCCTCACAAAAGACCTGTCTTCTTCGCATGTATTTTGCAGGCAAAACATTGTTTGGGGAAGAGTAGGAGGATGACTTACGGAAGTCTTTCAAAAATCCCAAACTTGCCCAACCCTTCAAGTTTAGACATAAAGGATTTCATAAGGGGAGGAATTGTTTTGACAAGAGCAAAAATAGAAGATCTGGCTTATCCTTTAATATATCTAGATTTCAGCCCAAGAATTGGGGAATGACTCTTCTCAGGGTATTTCAGGGAGCAAAGGTAACCCAAATCAGTGATCCTGACTATGGCAGTAAAGTGATCCCAGTAGGAGGTCGTCTTCTTTTATTTCAGGTCAGTGGATTTCCAACATCTCGGCCAAATGGGTCTTGAGGGTTGTGTCTGCAGGCTATACAATCATGTTTGCTCCTTTGACCCATTATACAGATTCCTCCATTCTCCGGTGCAAGTGAATCAGTTTAAGAGACAATCATTGATGGACAGCATTGCTTCTTCATTTCTGAAGAAGGCAATTGTTCCGGTTCTGGTACTTCAAAGGAGATGCACATGGTATTCGAAAGTATTTCTTGTGAAAAAGTCGTCTGGGGAATTCTGAATATAGACTTGAAGGATCTAAACAATTATATCCCTGCTGTCCATTTCAAGATGAACTCCCTGCCGCAAGTGATTCCCTTAGTGAAGCAGGGAGATGTTTTAACCAAGATAGATTTGCAGGACACTTAACTTCATATTCCGGTTGCCCTCACTTGCCAGAAATATCTCCGGCTCTGTGTGGGGGGATAAGCATTGGTAGTTCCAAGTTCTTCCTTTTGGGTTGAAAACTTCTCTGAAAGTGATCACCAAGGTGCTGCTCCAGTAATTGCCTTCCTCCACAACTAGGGGATTCATATTTACCACTATCTTGACGACCTCCTTCTTCAATCATCATCTCGCTGTCTGTCTTTGAATCACACATTGAGAATCTGCCAAGAATTGGACATATTTCTTTCCTATGTAAATTTGAAAAAATTGATTCTGGTTCCCTCTCAAAGCCTGGATTATATTGGTGCCAGCTTCAGGATGGATGTGGGGAAGGTGTCCTTCCTCCACAGAGACAGATAAAGTTATGCCTCCATCTAAACCAGATTCTACAGAAGCGGCAGGGTCCAGTCAGAGGGTGGTTGTGGGTCCAAGAGGATATGGTAATTATGTTTTTTCTCATAATTTCTGGCCTCTGTCTTTTTTGATATGTTTGGCCGGATGAGAGTGAGCCTTATGTTTTCTTCTTTTCTTTCCCTTTTCTCACAGGCATCAAAGGTTTTCATCATACTTTGGGCTCGATTTCACCTGGGTCAGGTGGTTCTGCACATTCTACAGCATTGGTGTACCTCTACCGAGGATTATGACATCAGCATTCCAGTGACTTCCTTCATTTGCAAAAAGATGGCATGGGGGTTGAGACTCAAGTACTTTCTCAGGGATCCCCTTTCTGTCTTACGAATCCTCTAATCCTGGCAATGGATGCTAGTAGTCAAGTTTGGGGGCAGCTTTAGGGGATCTCTCAGATCAGGGTCTTTGGCTTCCCTAGGAGTCAAGAAAGTCTTCGAACATGAGGGAGTTAATGGCAGTTCAGTGAGGCCTTCATGTTTTTTCTCCCCATCACAGGGACTCTGCACTAGTCATCCGGACAGACAACTTGGAGACCAAATGCCTCTGTATCAATCAAATTTATTCAGACATTATGATGTGGGCAGAGAAAAATCTTTTCTCCGTAAAAGCAGTTCACATTGAGGGTTGTCTGAACATTCATGCAGACACTCTGAGTCATGTGTTTCCCTCTTCTCAGAATTACTGGCTGAATCCCTTTGTTTCACAGGAGCTTAGTTTCAAGTGGGGTACTCTGCGGATAGATGTCTTCGTAGACCAAGCAAATGCTCAGCTCCCACGATTCTTCTCTACTTCTCTCAGTGACCAGTTGTTGGGGTGGATGCCTTTCTGCACAAGTGGCTGATTACCCTTCTGTACACCTTCCCCCCTTTCCTTCTGATTTCGAGGGTTTTGTTGCATATTTAGAGGGAGGGGTTGGATGTCACTCTCGTGGTCCCGTTCTGGCCAAGGTGAACTTGGTTTCCTCTTCTCCGATCTTTGGCTATGGAGAGGAAGTGGATTGTTCCCATTGGCTCTCTCTCCTCCGATCTCTCCAGTGTTACTTCCAGGCCCCCCATCTATTGGCATAGAGGTTGAGAGGGAGGGTCTCCTAAAGAGGGGTCTTTCTTTTTCAGTCTCTCTTTCCATCCAAGCCTTCAGGAGAGACTCCACTAAGAAGTCTTATAATCACCATCGGGCATATTTTCATAAATGGTGTGTTGGGAAGTCTTTTTCTGCTCTGGACTGTAGCCCTGAAAAAATGTTGGAATTTCTTCAGGAGGATTTTGATAAGAACTTAGCTATTTCAACCCTGAAACTGCAATGGGCGGCCATCTGAGCTTTTCGGGTTCCTTGGGTTAGTCTTGCTAGGCTGGACGATCTAATTCTTGGCTTTTCAAGGGTTTTCCCTTATTACGTCCCAAACAACAGCACTTGTTCCCTCCTTGAGACCTCTCCTTGGTATTGTCTTTTTTGCACAATCCTCCCTTTGAGCCTTTGTAAGCTTCAAAGGTTTTTGACTTTTAAGGTATTTTTCCTAACTGCCATTACTTGCGCCAGGCACCTAAAAGAACTGGGTTCCCTTCAGTGCCGTTATCACTATTCAAAAAAATATTTTAAGATAGCGTGGTATTGTCCCTGAGTCCTAATTTCATTCCTAGGGTAAATTCTGCCTTTCACAGAAATCAGGAGATTGTTCTTCCTTCCATTTCAGATTCTTCATCTCCTTCCTCCTCTGAAACCTTTTTGGATGTGAGAAGGGCTCTTACTATATATCTAAAGAGAACCTTTTAATTTTGGAAATCTGATTGCTTGTTTATCAGTTTTGGCAAAGCTAACAAGGATTTGTAAATCCTTTAAATCAGCCTTGGCTTGATGGTTCAAGTTGGTGATTTCCTTGACCTACAAGCTTCTGGGTAGGGATTTCCCTGATAAAAGGGTCGTTCATTCCTTAGGGGCATGGCTGCCTTTTGGGATGAGTGGACATGGGGTTCTATAGTGGATATATGTGATGCTGCAACATGGGCCTCTCCTTTCACCTTCATTTCTCATTACAGGCTCAACTTGGTGCAAGGGCATGTGTTGGATTTTGGTTCAGGGGACCTTGCTAAGGCCTTCTCTCAGGGTTCTCAATAACTGAGGATGTGTTTTTTTTATCCCAATTCTGTGCTTTATTCTTACATTAGGGTGAGCATTTGAATTTGCAATAAACAGGTTTTGTTCAATTCTAGTATGTTCATTTGTCCATTTATGGGTTTTTTTCTGCAATATGATAAGAAGGCCTCGGCTTTGCATATCCTCATCTTTGTAAAGAATGGGACGAAGAAGAAGATGAGGAGGTAATACTCTGATTACTTTCCGGTAATCTTCATTATTCTGATTATATCTTTCTCGTTCCAGTATTTGCAACCACCCCTTCCTCCCTTTTGTATTGGGGCCTTCTTAGCCTTGAATTGCTATTTTGGCTTTATTATTGTACAGGAAGTGCTCCTGGGGAGGAGGGTATTTGAGCAGGGGGTTCTGTTTAGTAAAAAGAGAAATAAGCTTGGTAGGATTGTGAGGAATTCAGGTGCACTAAAATAACCTCATGTTTGTAAGCAGTGGGACTAGGCAGACAGAATCGGAGTAATGAAGATTACCTGAAAGTAATCCGAGCATTACTTTTCTTGGTAGGTCCTTAACCCACCCCACTGCTTTTGGTAAGACCCCCTACCCCAAAGTTTTAAACCTGGAACTGGAACAACCCAATAGATTTTACTGCCACTGGCCCCTCCACACAGTCGCTATCCCCAACCCTGTTACTAGCATTTGGGAGTGCACAATGCAATTACCTGCAACGTAGGTTGATGAATCAAGCATTTTTCTGACTATTTTAGGCTGAGAACCTTGGAAACATCGCTGCCATCCTGGAAATTTCATTTCGAGCAGATCTATGACCCAACATAAGGGTAATTTTGACCAGAGAAGTAAAAAACAAAAAGACATTACATTGTAGTGGAAATCACTATTCTTTTCAGAGAAACAGCTCGCAATAAAAAACAGACTACTATAAAGAGGGGCACAGACGGCACGGAAGGAGAGAGAATGTTTGAAGGAGACTAAGGTATGTTCATAGGCAGGATGTTAGCCGGGCCTACAAATCACGTGCAAAAGAAAAGAGTAAGACTTCCATAAGGAGGAGCACAGACTACGGGAATGGAGGGACAATCACTGTGGAAGGATCCCAGCATGAGTGCATCAGCAGACGTTCATGGAATCAAGGATTTAGCTCTCAAGTGACCCACAATTGGAGACTCAACCACTAATGTTAACTCTTTTTAGACAAAACATTTTCATGGGTATTCTAAATGGGCCTTTGCTACAACTTCAGCAAGACCAGATTAATATATATATATCATACACAGCCAGAAGAGGGACTCTAAGCTTATTGAAGATCAAAAGCAGACTTCTTCAGTAAGCAATTAGACCAAGCCAAGAATCGTCCCAAAAAGCTATTCGAACTAATCAAATCTCAAACAAAGGGTGTCTCGCACTTCCCCCAAGTTATCGCAGACACACTACCTAAGTGCGAGGAATTTGCCTCCTACTTCACCAGGAAGACAGAAAACATAAAGTCAGACTTGCTCAACGACCTATTATCCCATACAGATTCTCACATGGACACTTCATTGCCCCCGCTAGGGGTCCCTCTCCTATGCCCCGCAAAGTTTGACCTCAAAAACAACGCTTCCTGGTCCTCCTTCAATACCTACTGCGAAGAAACAATATTAAAAACGCTCACGGCCCTGAATCCATCCAATCACTTCACAGACCCTCTTCCCGCAAACTATTTAAGAGACTTCATTGCAATGATATTGCCTCTATGGACCAAGATCATAAACACCTCTCTCATTCAAGGAACCATCCCTGAAATCCTTAAAGCCGGACAGGTATGCCCAATCCTAAAGAAGACATCGGCGGACCCTTCAGACCTGAATAACTGTCGCCCAATATCCAACAGCCCCACCCTGTCCAAACTGCTAGAAAAATGTGTTCACACGCAGCTTGGCAACCACATAGAACAATACAGCCTGCTCGACCAATACCAATCTGAGTTCCGTGCAGGACACAGTACTGAATCAGCCATGACCCACATAATAGATGACTCATTAAAAATCCTGGACCAAAACGAAGCCTGTCTACTAATCTTACTTGACCTATCCTCTGCCTTCGACACCGTCAAACATGACAACTTGTTAGACCTCCTGAAATACAGAATGGGTCTATCTGGTTCTGTTCTTAACTGGTTCTCCTCCTTCCTTCAAGATAGAACACAAAGATTCAAGACCAACCAATCCTTATCCAAGCCCTCCCCAGTCACCTTAGGGGTACCGCAGGGATCATCCCTCTCACCTACACTTTTCAACCTATTCATGGAACCACTCACCGAACTTCTCAGGTCTTCGAATGTCCACTATCACATGTATGCAGACGACACACAACTTTACATAAAGGTCCACTCACTTGAGGACATCAAGTCTCTCAATGCAACGCTCCAAAAAACGCAGAACTGGCTGGCCAAAAAGCATCTGAAACTAAACACCCTCAAAACCGAATTCCTCTTAATCGCTCACCCCAACCAATCGACCACCAGGTCAACCTCTCATTATCGACTCAGCGAAATTGCTGGGAGTAACTCTGGACAGTAAGCTAAATATGCAGAAACACATCAGCGCCTCCACAAAAGGAGCACATTTTCAGATGAACACTTTGAGAAAACTCAAACCTTTCCTGCCCGCAAATGACTTCAAAAAGGCAGTTCAAGCGCTAGTAATCCCCAGAGTGGATTATGGGAGTGTCGCTCTTTCTGGCCTTCCCAGATCTACGACGGCCCCTCTAAGAGCCTCAATCAATTCAGCTGCCAGACTCATCACAGGCTCCAAAAGAAACTGTCACATCTCCCCTGACCTTCGTGCCCTCCACTGGCTACCTTTCGAGGCGAGAATTCATTTGAAAATCGCTTGTATGACACACAAGGCATTACACCACAGAACACCGAGGTACCTAGCTGACAAATTGGTGCTCTCTTGTGGCAACATATACACCAGGAGCTCAAACAACCTGCTACTGAAACCACAACGATTTGCCAAGAAGAAAACTTACAACCGGACCTTCTCAGGAATGGCTCCCAGGATTTGGAATGCCCTGCCACCAGAAACGAGACAGATCCCTTCTACAGCATTTTTCAAAAAAGAAGTGAAAGCTATTCTCATGGCCAAATTCACCTGAACTATTTGTGTTCCCTTGTATATATTTGCCAATTTATATTAGTTACTATTACTGTATTAGTCTAAACGATTTTGCTATGCGTATTCCTATTACTCATGTCTGCCTGTAAAGCGCTCTGATACCCACAAGGGTCTTGTTCGCGCTAAACAAAACCTTCAAAATAAATAAAATAAATATTGGCTGCACCACTATAAATGACTGCAAAAACTTCAAACCAACTAGGATGGTGTCATATTAGCTGTATCAGGTCTACTGAAGGAAAGAGAAGAGTGCCCTGGAAGTCCATAATGGGCTGTATAGGCAGACAGATGTGATTCAGCATGAATGCTTTCAGTTCACACCTAAACAAATGTCGTCCAAGAGAGCTAATTCCTTCCACTTATAAAGTAACTTGTTCTTACCTAAATAGTGGCCTCCATTTTAAAGGTTGTGAACAATGCCATTGGGAGGGTGATGCAACTTACTGCCATGCCGCTCACACAGTTGTGATGAGGTCCCACCTGGTGCTGCCTTATATGGATGTTATAACAGCTACAATGGTTCAGGGAATTAATTTGTGCAGGACAACATGAACACTATCACTTCACATAAATAAACAATTAGATTTAGAAACAGAAGAAAAAGAAGGAAAATAATAATGGGAAGGTACCTGTAAAAATGATTTGAAAATCGCTTGTTATTGCAAAATATTCATAGAAAACAATTAATACAACATTCCAACATACAATACACAGATGATGCTCAAGAAGTTACACAAAACAAATAGTTACATATATAATTCACAGTATAAACAGAAAAAGAATGGCAGAGGGAAAAAATGCCCAAACCAAATCCATCAAATGACAGGAACAAAAAAATAAATGTATGCTTCCTCTTTAATTTTGCCAAAGGAAGGCGTTTCGAACTTATTGGTTCATTAGGTCATCATCAGGACGGAGAACAAATGTGGAGAGCAACCAGCAAAATAAATTTGTGCAGTCTTAATCAACAGTATGTCAGGTGAGCATTCCACCGGGCCAATAAAGCCTAACTATGGTCCCAAGAAAACACTGAATTACGACCACACAAATATTCACTGTGGCACCAGAGAGTCCAACTCATAACTTATAGGGCCTTCTCCAAACTCAAATTACTTCAATTGTCTGAACTGCTGAACAAATCTGGCAATCACTAGGATTACTCCCTGACCTTATATGGATGGGCATATGGTAAGGTAATCCATGCAATTAGCTTAACCAGAGATTCATGGGATTTCACAGGTCATGCTGGATTGTAATAAACTGGGGGCAAGCACCAAAGGTGTCAGAGAGGGCTTGGACATGGTTGACTATGATTCATGCTTATGTATAGGTGAAGATGCATGCTTTTGATATTTTTAACTAACCTTGAGCCTAAATACTAGTTAGACAGCACATTACCTGAAAAATGAGAGCTCTGCCTCCACGCTCCACGTGCAATAATTGTATGGGCTGCACTCTACAAAAACAAGAAAGTGGTTGTACTAGTTCAATAAATCTGTCACCATTGGTAAAGCCATCCTGTGTATGCCCTGTGCTTTTATTTTAATGAATGCTGCAGCCAAAGAAGTGGGCACTTAAGTGCTACTAATTGTAGCAGAACCTAGCTTGCCCCATAATGCATAATGTAATTGTAGAGTGGTTCCACACTTTGATGCATGGCTGCATGAACCTGGCTATTAATTTTATCATAGCGCGGGAAGACTGACTTCGGAAAAAAATCAATAAAGTGAGACGGTCCATCACTAAGATGTTCTATTGGGAAAGACAGCACCTCACATATCGGCTGAGATTTAAATACTCTGGGGCTTATTTACAAGGCCCTTGCGCCACTTTTGCGTCATTTTTAACATGGGAAAAGTGACGCAAAAGTGGCGCAAGGGGCTTGTAAATCTGCCCCTCTGTTTGCCCACTCTGATGCCTGTAATGCGCGGATAGTAGTGTGAACAGTGCCACTTCAGATCTCTTTAATATTCAGACTCAGGAAAAACGTGCTCGTGCCACTGTCTTATGATACCTGAATACATTATTGAGAAGTTTGCTAGAAAATATAGAAGTTCTACAAGGTAGTGTAGTCTCCCTTTAAAAAGAAGGAAGTGCTGTTACTCATGCCTTTATTGAACCCGCAGTTCAAAACTCCAAGATGAGGTGTAATGGGGAGTACGAATGTTCTTGATGTTTCAAAAAGTGGCTTTTTTTGTTTCAACGCGCACAAAAGCCATCTTTTGTGACGAATGGTGAGTGTAGGAATAAGCAATTAACACATTACTTTAATCGTGTATTCTTCTTAATAAATAGTACAGCACCTTACCTGCATTTAAAACGCTTTGAAGTCTTTAAAAATGAAACAAAGTGAGGTGTTTTCCTACTAATATTTCTTTTTCGCTCATCAGCTTTACATTCAATATTGCAATCAGTTGTCTTTGTTCTAAACCTAACCTCTCGCTTCAAAGATTAGCTGCTAAGCGCGCCATTGATGTAAACTAATGTTCTGCTCTTATTTATTATTAATATCAATCTCATTGCTGCTGATAATAATCATCAGGAGAGCATGCAATTGAGAGAGAAATAACATATTACTGTGTTTGCATCGCACATAGTAGGACAATTTGATGTAGTTTCATAGCACTATTAGTAAAAAATGTTATCACTGAACTTGAGTGCTATCAATTTATCAACATTGGAAGAATAAAAGGCTGCGACCGCAGAAAAGGATTTGCACCTTTGTTGCCGATGACACACAGATGCTAGCAGCTGGTGCTTAACTGACTGAGCTATCTCACTCGAGATGCGGTGACTCAAAGCCTTGTTATTGTAATGTTCACAGCCATCTGTTAATGTGGTTAAATCTATAAATTATTAGCTCTGCGTCTGAAAATAGGTTGTGAAATAGACAAGCTGCGCAAAACGATCCGTCCTATTATAAATTGGAAACCATTGGGGCACAACTTGTGCCTGTTCCCACACATCATTGTTCAAAAGAGCATTGGAAAAGGCAAGAGGTTTGACCTTGGAAAGATGGTACAATGGTTACCTTTTATATGTATTTTTTTTTTTTTAAAGCATCTGATACAAAAATTAAAAAAGTAGAAATAAAGTAAAACATGCTGCCGCCTAAACGTGGTGGCAATAAACTTGCAATAAGCATTTTAACCTTTGTATGTAAATCTATCAGAACAGGCATTCAAACCCTTTTAAGTTTTTATGCACTTTACATTATGATTGTTATTGCCACAAAGATAAGCTACAATTGGATCTGAATTACTGCAATCTGGAGACACTGTATAAGCACACAAAATGATTAAAATGATTTTTTTTTAAACTGATAAAGATTGGAAAGAAGCATTGGCAAAGTAAGCGCACGTGCTTTTAGGTGGATGTGCACAGGAGAATTGATCTCTCAAAGTGCAAGAGAGATAATGGCTGAAGTAGCCCCATTATCTCATTCTGTATGGTTTGGTGGGTGGCAGCAAAATATGAATTATGGACGGCGCATGGATGAAGAGTGCTGATCCAAATTCTCTATGGGGCATATTTACAAGAAGCTAGCGCCATAGCAGCGTCATTATTTTTTTTTTTACACTGCGGAGCCCAATGCGTCAATTTGTAGAGGCCTGTGTCACATTATACCTGTGACAGGTATAATATATGCAGTGTAGGCGTTCTCAAGTTAAAAATCACGTAGAACTGACGCAGTGAAATTTACAACTTTTCTCTGTGTCACTCTTCGACTTGACTGCGTCAAAATCCCCATGCCTTCTCAAACAAGGCATATGATTGACACAGGGCTTTTAACATGGGACTCGCCTCTGTGTTCTGGCGCATTGCTGGAGTTACGTCAGTCTTACGACCAACTTCAGCAATGCCTCACTTTACCACCAAAAGATGCATCAGAATTTCTGACGCATTGGTGGATCCTTGCGCCGTGGAGCACTGTATTGTAAACTATTAACACATAAGGGAGAGGAGAAGGTAAGCCACCCTATGCCCTCCTATGAAGACACAACCACCACAAATAGGTATGGCAGCTATAGGTAGAATACAAATTACAGTATTACTGCCCTGAAACAGACATACAGAAGTCCAAATAGGATATTCACAGAATTCCTGTGCGAGTGCAAGGGGGAAGAGGAGGTCATTCTTATAGAAGAGAAAGCCTCATACAGATAATATTGTCATTCTTCATCATTGGCAACCTCTCCCCATCCTAGTAGGGCAATACCATCAGGGTGGACTTGACCTCTGTTTGGACTCGGAGCAGGAGGGAGTTCTTAGATAAACAACTACCGGATAAAAGAGGGATCCAGATCAGTGAATTAAAATTACCTTACGGTTCCCGGGCAAATGACCTTTATTAGTGGGATCTATAGGTAAGATCAAAAAAGAGTGGGACAGTTGTATGGTATCTGCAATAAAAGTAGAAGAAGGGGACGCGAAGGCGATGGAACACTGTTCCCTCAAGACTCTGCAGTGGGGGTAGAGGATGAAGGAGCCGGGTTCCGCGTTCTAGATTTCTCTGGAACCCCAGGCCGATGTCTCTTTTTCTCTACATGGAAGTGTGGAGGGGAGGAAAATCGTTAGCCAGTCGAATATTGCCATTCCAATGAACTATGATTCTGAAGAATCACAGACTCCCAATTAAGTTTAGTTAATTTATTACAAAGCCAAGAACAGTTGAACATACAAGCACCTCAAGATGAGGGTATAGAAATACATTGGAACTAATACAAAGCCAAACTTACGGGTGAAATTAAGGCGGTGCAGCATGCACAGAATAACCAGTTCCAGAATCAGAATACAGAAAATGGTAGCTCCAACATCCAAATTTCCCTTCATTGGAGGTTCGTAGGTGAAAAGCATTTAGTCTGTCCCTACACTACCACTAACGTGACATCCCTACTTAGCATTTCCCCAAGGCAAGTTCTGTAACGGTGTCAGCCCGTGAGGGCTTCCTAAGAAGTCCACTCACATGAATAGGTCAAGTAGCATAAGCTATAGAGCGCGTTCTAAGATACTCTCTCTCTCAAAGCAAGGCAAAAGTCCCCAGACTCTGTCCCTAATTTCAACACATGAACAGGCAGGAAGTATCCCATGATGCAACGCGACATCAAACCATCCAAGCAAGCCACCTCCTTTTAGGTAACTTTCCACACGGCAGCGATGCTCCCAGGCCTTGGTTCGATTACCTTGATTCCCAGGTTCTCTCCGATGAGAAAGTACAGCCGTCCTGTACTATCAGCATCGACATTAAATGTGTATTCTCCTCCCTAAGCCTAACTCCTAAAACAAATACATTATTCTAACTAACAAGGATGAATTTCCCCACCTGCAACAGAAACGTGAGAAAGGACAAATTCCACATGCACATGAAATCTGCTAATGTCTCTAATGCAAGAGCTTCGGGGGAAAGATACAATTCAGGCCTACAGAATTCGACCAACTTAAGAAATGACACATAACTTCATGAAGGCACACTTATAAAATGAACATTATTTCTGAGCACACCTAAGTTAACACATTGCATGAGCACATCAATTGTATAAATGCTCGTTACGCTACATGTACGAATTCTACACGTTAATGATTTCGTCTAATCATGTACAATTGCTACGTTAGGTTCTTCACGTTTACATTGAAATACCCGTAACACTTCATTTTTCACGTTATTACAGTACACGTTTTATTGACCCAAATGTTAACACCACAAAGGATTATATGCAGGCGCAAATTACCCATGATTATAATGCACCCCTACAAATGAAAGAGCAAAATCACGCTCCAACAAAGAGAAAGGCGTTTTGTATAGGTATCGCTAGTTTCAGGCTAAATGCTGTACTGCCTCCAAGAAGTCACCCCAAACCCTCTCAAAAATCTCTAATTTTCATTAATTCTATATGTGAATCTTTCATGAAAGGCCACTTTAAGGAGCTCTATCCTCCATTCCGTCAGAGTGGGTCTGTGTCCTGGCACTAATGTCGAAGAATACATAACTTGGCCACTGCAGTGGCGGTGGCGAGCCATCGATGGGAGTGATTATCTATCTCAGGAGGGTGTCTAATGTCAGTGAAGGAGGGCAAGGTGGGCCAATGGCCAGATACACTGGGGTGAAACCGTCTGAGGTGCTTCCACACCCCAGCCCAATAGGGATGAATCTGTGGGCAAATCTACGAAATATGGAATAACTCACACTCATCCACTGGGCATTTCCAGCAGTGACTATGGGACAATAAGCCTGCCCGGGATAGTTTTTTCTTGGGCCAGTACCAACTGTGTAGTACCTTGAGATAAAGGAATTTAAAGTAAGAGTTTTGGAGTACCCGGTGGTGGGAGCGGAGTTAGTCTACCCAGTCCATTGGGGCATAATCTCTACCCAGGGTAATTTGCCACTTGGTCCTGGTCTCAGTCATGGTAGGTTTTAAAAGGAATTTTCCAATTAGAACTCTGTATAGGCCTGAGACTAAATGCCTATGCCCCCCCCACTGACAGATAACATTGTATGTGGGAGATCTCAAGTTCTACTGGCAGTGGGCCATGTGCGGAGCAGAGACAATAGGAGAGTTGGTGACATTTCCAGTAGTCCACTTGGGTGAGGTTGAATTCCCTTCTAAGCAAAGGAAAGGGTATGAGGGCACCACCATCTAGCAGGTAGTCGATCTGCAACACTCCCTTTTTGCATCAAGTCTGCCAAAAGAAAGTGAAGTTGGCTATGGAAAGAGCAGCATTGGCCAAACAGGTGATGTGCTGCAGAGGAGAGAATCAATCTCCATAAGGCTGTGGGTCAATTTACAGACTGCATCCATAGCTGCCAGTATCGGGTTGCCCTTCCAGGGAGTAAAGAAGGCGGGAGATAGCATGGTGCGGTAGGGCACGCTGAGCCTGTGAGGTGTCCCTCAATAGCTACCCACATTGGGGGAGGCAAACTCCAACAGCTATCATATTTGCCCATAGACCTGAGACCCTCAGTCTGGGGCGTCTGCTGCTCCAGATGTAGGAGTGGATATCTGTCTCTATACCCAGCAGGAGCAATTGGGGTAACTTCAGAGGTAGCATGGCAAAGACATAATTATATATGGGTGCCACTGTCATCTGTATTTTTCGCACCCAATCCCAGAAGGAAAGATTCAGATGGTCCCACATAAGAAAGTCCTGCTTGGATCGTTCCCACAGACTGAAGAGGTTGTCCTCCACCATCCTACAGAGGTTGCTATTAATAAGCATTGTCCAAATATTTCAGCCTACTGGGATCCCACTGAACCTTGTTTGTATGCATGCAAGCCCTTGTGGTCCCTGTTGCCGAAGGTATTACCTCACTTTTTGTCAGTTAATTTTATAACTGGATAGTCGGGAGAAGCGAGCTATGGGGAGTATCACCACCTCCAGGGAAGATTGCGTTCGAGAGAGAAGAAGGAGGATGTTGTCCCCGTATATTAGGGCCTTCACCTTGAGGGGGCCTGCAGTAATCCCCTTCACCTCGTCAGACTGGCACAGGGCAGAGGGGTTCCATCGCCAGGAGGAATGTCAATGGGAAGAGTGGGCAGCCTGATGGGTGCTCCGTTGGATCAGGAACCTTCGGGACACAAAGCCCCTACATTGAACCTCAGCGACGGGGTATCATACAAGAGATGAACTCCTCACCTAGGCCCATCTTTGCCAGTATTCTAAAAAGATATGGCCATTCCACACAATCGAATGCTTTTGCAGCATCAAAGGACTGTACAATTCTTTCATCAAGACCCTCTCTAATGTGCCAAAGAGCGTGCGAAAGGGTGCAGAGGTGGTCGCACGATGTACGGCCCGGGACAAAACCCACCTGAGATGGGTTAATCACTTATGGGATCACTTTCCCCAGCTGGATGGCCACGATCTTGGCGAAGATCTTAAAGTCAACATTGATGAGACAAATGAGACAGTAGCTGGCACATTCCAATTGATCTTTACCGTCTTTAGGAATGACCAGGATGGTGGCAGTATTGGAGACCAGGGCCAGGGAGCTCACATTAATAACTTCCTTATAGGTGTGGGTGAGGAGTGGGGTCAGGAGGGGTTTGCCTATTTTGTAGAACTCCCCGCGGAGTCCATCCTCCCCAGGTGATTAGCAAGTGGGGAAGGAGCGAGATGGTCTCTGCTACTTCTTCTTTCGTAATGTTCCCATGTAGAAATGGGGTCTCTAGTTGGCAGAGGTTTGCTTCCTGTCCAAGTAGGGACTCACAGTCCTAGTCAGGCTAAGCGTAGTACACACAAAGTTTACCTGTGCTCACCCTCTGGTAGCTTGGCTCATAGCAGTCAGGCTAAACTAAATAGGCAATGTGTAAAGTATTTGTGCACACACAGTAACACAGTGAAAACACCACAAAAGTACTCCATACCAGTTTAGAAAAATAGCCAATATTTATCTGATTAAAACAAGACCAAAACAATAAAAATTCAAAATATACAAATCAAAGTATGAAATTTTCAATATTCAATGCAGTTCTAGCACTTAGAAGCACAATAGCTCCAGCAGAGGCTATAACGACGGGCTTGACGAAGTCAAATCTCAAAGGGAACACTTCAGCCCCCTTTGAGTGCGAATGTCTAGAGTGAATTCACAAAGTCCAACCGCCATCCAACCCAGACGTATATTCTAGGGACAGGCAAAGGCACAGACTGGTTATGTAAGAAAATGCCAACTTTTTAAATGTGGGCTAGGCAAGGAACAGATGCCTCTTGGACCATAGATTCTGCAAAATGTTTACAACCCCAGATTATTTTTATCTGCGGGTGAAGTTTCTTAGTTTGCTTCATTTGATACATTTGAATTGTCAGTACCACATATTAGAGCCCATCTCTTTGCGAACACCAAAACTCACAGTGTGCATTTAACAGTGTCGTTATTTTACTTGTTTGTGCTTTTGTTTTCGTTTTGGCAGTTGTAACAGAGTTATACAATCTTTACACAAAACAGTGTGCAAATAAATCTATACACAGTTGTACGGGAACAAAACATATAAAACATTAAATTCCTTCATCTTATACATGATCAATTGAACAGTCCTACTGTAATCGTGAGGTATTGGGTCTCTTGAATTGCTAAGACCTCTATACAAACATATTTCTGGGTCCAAAGTGAAGAGGTCAGGGAGAACCTGTGGAAAATCAATATTGTCTAAGTTTTCTCAATCCAGCTTGTATGTCAGTCATTCTGATGTCTTCAACACTTCAACAAGGGGAATCCCTCGGCCTCTGTGTGGGGGGTGCCGACGCGTTTCGACCTTCGGGTGGGGACCTAGAGGATTTTCAGAAGGTCTTCCTCAGGGCTGGGAGATTTGGTGTAGGACTTTAGTGCGTGTCATCAGTTTATCTGGAACTGAATTCTTGTTCTTGGGCGTATGAGACCTCTTTGGGATCAGTGGGCTTCTCTTCTTTTGCGGTGTCAGAATTCTTCTTAAAACGTGTGGATCCGGTTTTCTTCTTTGTCCTTTAGTTTGTCTCTGCTTCTTAGCGTCGTCCCTTTTGCCGAACTGATTCCAGCCTCTCGGTCCTTAACTGAATCAATCCCCTTCACGCGACCAACTTTATAAATGTGTCATTTTCAGACCTGCCATTTAAAAACAACCTTCACTAAAAGAAGTGTTTTAGATGGTGAGTCCAGAGACATCAAACTCCAATTTCCTGTCTGTTCCCAATTGGAAGATACACTTGTAAAGTGTTATAAGGCAGCTCCAATGCTCACCTATGGGAGAGATAGGTCTTGCTGCAGTGAAAAACAAATATAGCAGTTTTTCACTTCCAGGACATGTAAAATGTAAAACCACATGACCTACCTTTTAAATACATGGCACCCTTCCCATGGGGCTACCCAGTGCCGATCTTCAGGGTGCCTTACAAGTAATAAAAGGGAAGGTTTGGGCCTGGCAAGTAGGTGTACTTGCCAGGTCGACATGGCAGTTAAAAACTGAGTACACAGGCTCTGCAGTGGCAGGTCAGAGACAGGTTTGAAGGGCTGCTCGTGAGTGGCAGAATCAGTGCTGCAGGCCCACTAGTAGCATTTGATTTACAGGCCCTGGGCACACACAGTGCACTGTACTAGGGACGTATTAGTCAATCAAATATGTAAATCATGGAGAAACCAAATGCCATTACATGTTAGACAAGAAGCACATGCACTTTAGCACTGGTCAGCAGTGGTAATGTCCCCAGAGTCCTAAAACCAGCAAAACGAAGTTCAGCACACAGTCAAAAACAAGAGGCCAGAAGCAAAAAGACAGGGGAAACCATTTCAAAAGATGCCAGGTCTAACATCACCTTCTAAGATGGCTCGGCCCTCATCTATAAGGGAGGGTAAGTAAAGCAGTTGCAGGAAGGCACCAGTGGGTAGAGATCATTTGGGAGACAGACCTAGTAAACCTCAAATTAGGAGTAATTATGAGAAGGATAACTCAAAGCAAGCGCATGACTCTTCTAAGAAGAACAATCGGGATAGTAAGAAACATAAAGAAAAGACTAAGTCACGGATCTACTCAACAGGAGGCCACTGAAAAGCGCTAACATTCGCTTAACTGTGACAATATTAAGACGCTCGACAGGTATCAGGATACTGATACATGTTCATCGTGTTCCTTTCAGGATTCATCTGAGAAACGATCAGAGAGAGGTGGATAATCAGAGCACAGATCAGATGAGTACATGAAACTGAAGGACTCACAATGCTCTTCTGACTACATAATTAAAATGAAGATAAACCTAAACAGACAAAGCCTCATTTCAAAAAGAAGAAGGTAGCTGAATTGATAGTCAAGTATGCCACGGATATTGAGGACACTGCTTTTGAGCGGGTAGAGACTCTGACCATGCTAGGCAGTGCGGCAGAAGTCACGATAGTTCACTGGAACCTGATGGTTTGTCTGGTGGCAGTAGCGTTGAGTGACTATATCCAGGTGGAAATACAGGATACTGGGGTAAGTGTCCTGCATCGATTATATGGGATGCAACTCCATTTGAAGGGAAACATACTAAGATACTGTAGGAGAGTAGGATCTGCTTCACATGGGTACCCCCACTTTTTGCTGATGCTTCACTGTTTTTCAACATTAGTCTGGCTGGGGCCCTGCTAATCAGAACCCCAGCCTAGCTGCTTCCTCTCTAAAATGGTTTCCATGTGCCTTAGGCACATCACTGATTGGGATCTGGAGTGCCCTTATAAGTCCCTAGTATATGGTATACTATGTACCAAGGGCATAGGTACCTCAGAGGCCTGCCAGGGGCTGCAGCATGTATTATGCCAGCCCTGGAAGGCCATCCAAACTGACACCACAGGTCTGCTACTGCAGCCTGGGTAAGGTGGTGCATGCACCCCTTACTGTGGTATAGGTTACCTATATCACGAAATACATACACACATATAAACCTATAAGTCACTCCTAAGGCAGGCCTTATCAATCCTAAAGGCAGAGTGCGTGGTTCCTATGTGAGAGGGTGCCCCCTGCATGAGCAGGGCCCCTCTGCAGCGTTCGGAGACCATCTCTGATGCTGTTTGTAGTGCAGCCTGACCATATACTCTTAAGCGCATTATATCCTCGCGGTAAAATGCTAACTTTGGGATGGCTGCACCTAAACATGTCGTGTTTGGTGTCAAACATCTTGGAATACTACCCCCGCCAATCCTGGTGGCGGGGGTAGCATTCCACCCTTCTAGAGGGAAAGACATGTTAACTCTGACGAGTCCGGTAACTTCTTTCCAGAGCCCTGGCATCACAAAATGGATGCTGCTGCCACAGACACGAGTCTGGCCTCCTGCTGCTGGACGAAACTCCGGCAGGGGAGGCCTGGACAATAGGTTTCCTGTCCCAGGGAGGTGTGACCACCTCCCCAGACAGGATAATGTGTATTGGGGCTGGGCGGGAGCACTTTCGGGTGCTTTGAAGTCCTGCACTGGGGGCACATTTGGTGTCCCTGTGCATACCCCAGTTCAAACCGGATCAGGGGCTTGCAGCCCCTGCTTTGGCGTGAACTGGACAAAGGGAAAGGGGTGTAGCCACCCCTCTGCCCTGACCCACCCATAGGTGGGGCCACAGAGTAGTCCAACCCTATTTTTAGAATAAAGGTAGGAACCCAGTCCTTAGGACTTTAGATTATACCTGGATGAAACTCTGCAACTGAATCCTGGACCTTCGACGCTCTACGACAAGATTAGAGGACTGAAGAATCTCCCTTGGGGTCAAGGAGTGACTCCCCTGCTTGGCAGGCACCAAAGAAGCATCTGTCCGGTTCGCATTTCTGAAGCTCCCGTCAGACGCCGAAGTCATCGCATCACCAGAGGTGGATTCTCAGACTTCCCCGAGGCTACCCTGAGTCCCCAGCAAAGCTGAGGCCCGTGGCTATCGTGGGTGACTTGAGACCGTGACCCCTGAACACCGAGCACATTTGCAAGTGCATCCTCTTCTGGGTCTCCCAAGAAGTCGTGCTTTGGGCTCCGAGTAGCCCTAGCCTCCAGCACCATCTGCACCGAAGATCACTGGCCCCCACTCCACGAGTGTCCTGTAAGCCAGCTCCACGTGCGGCATCACGAGGCTCCTTCGCGGTTGCTAGCCCGTTGGCTAGTAGCCCTTAACGAAGGCCAATCCTTTTCTTACTTGGCATCCTGGTTGCTCCAGGCCTGCCCTCACTTACCCTCGCTGGGTGAGTTCCACAGACCTTGCTGGTCTGCACCATCGACGATCTACATCTTCACCGAGACTTGCCGTTGCCAAGGCTTGTTGGGTCCAATCCGGTCGCCGACGCCTCAGCACTCGACAGACATTGTGTACCAGCCCGAATCCTGCTCCTGGTCGCCGATAACGCCTCCTGGACCTCGTGGCTGAAGAGTCAAGATGACCGTCAACGCATCTGAAGCACTCAACATCGGTGGGCATCTGTCCATCGCCTTCCTGGTCACTGGCTAGTGACCCAGACTCTGTCCCCTCTGCTTTCAGGTTCTTCAGAACTCCGATCCACTCTTGGATCCACCCGGACACTTTTCTCTTGGCCACCAGCAGCACTTTGCAGCAGATCGCCATTCGAATCGACGACGAAACCCGACCCCGAAAGGCACCTATGCACCCGGCTTCCCTGGGTGAGGTAACACGAGTACTCCGGTGCTCCCGTGGGTAGAGACTCTTCAAAGTCCTAGATCTCAAAGGGTTTTGTCCTAGTCACCTTTTAAGTGTCCCTTTTCTCTATTTTCCCGATCCCGACTTTCTCCATAGAAGTCAACGGCGTATCGCGGTTGTGTATTTACACTGCACGCGTCTCCCGTAGGTCCCCTGTGTCATTACCTTGGGTGGTTCCTTGTGGTCCAAGCACTTCTAGAGGCTCTAGGCCTAGTGTCTAGTTCAGTCGTGGTTCGCATACCACTTTATTGGTATATGGTTTGGTACGCCCCTAGGGCCCAAACGTGTATTTGTGCTATTACTGTGAATTAATAACTTATAACTTATGTACTTCGAACTCTAGCCTCATAAAGAGACTAGAGGGGTGTGTTTAGCAATAAATACATATATTTTGAATATATACCTGGTGTGGTGCTCTTTCATTTGGTCACTCAAGAGATTATAGACTGGTAAAACAAGCTGCTTTACATTCCTTCAAGACTTAGCCTGAAGGCTGCTCTCCATAGCTACCACTAGGATAGCTTTCAATAAGGTTGTCTTTAACCTATCTCCAATAAGGGGTTGTTTGGATTGGTGCAAGGTGCCCACTATAATTAGTGGACAGCATATACCAGGCCAACTTCTCACGATTGGTGTGCAGCGTGTGGGATTCCAGCTTGCTATTGTTTTACCAGATAATCTCAATTGAATTGATCAACTGAAAACCACTAAAGGTACCTAAGGTACATATAATTTAAGCTTAGAATACAGTAAGTTCTACTGAACTTAGAGTTGTGTGTTAAGGGATAGCACAACCCTTTCTACAACTCAAGAGAGTTTAGTAGGCCACACTAGAGTAGGTAGTGCATACACCACACCACACTAGTAATGTCTTTAAGGGCAGGATCCAAAGAATCCTTGCAGGAAGCCATTGAGCTTCCACCCTCCAAGTATGATACACTCCCATTCTTGGAATTGAGAGCTTTATGTAACTTGAGAAAAATAAGGACAGGCCAAAGCCCCACCACCCAACACCTCAAGGAGTTGTTGGTGGCTTATGACCTTAGTAAGCCTGTAGGGACTGAAGGGGTAGGAGCTGAGAGTGGGGCAGAAGAAGAGGACGAGGCCAGGGGTACCAATACCCACAGCCCCCCTCTGAAACTGGCCAGGAGGGTGACAATGACCCTGACCTGGAAAACCCAATCCCTCCTGTGGATGATGATGAGGATGATCAAGATGACACCCTCTTTGTCCCCCCAGGAAGGATTAAGAGTGTGCCCAGGAAGTCTAGATCTCCTTCTCAGGAGTCTAACCACTCTGGCACCTCTATAGGGAGCTCTGTCTCCTCTCACAGAAGGGAATCCTCTCATGAGAGGAGAACCAGACTGGTCCAGTATGAGGAAACTCAGCTGGAAATCAGAAAAAAGCAATTGGCTTTAGATAGGGAATCCCTAGATCTCCTTAGAGAGAGAAGAAAGTTGGGACTAGAGTCCCATGGTGGCAGCCATGTCCCTAGAGACAGGGAAAGGTCCTATGACCATAGGAACCTGAGCAAGATTGTCCCTCCCTACCAGAGTGGGGATGATATCCACAAATGGATAACTGCATTAGAGAGGGCCTGTAAAGTACAGAAGGTCCCTCAGGAGCAGTGGGCAGCAATCTTGTGGCTCTCCTTTGCTGACAAAGGTAGAGATAAGCTCCTCACTGTTAGAGAGGAGGATGCTGATAATTACAAGGTCTTGAAGAGTGCTCTTATTGATGGGTTTGGCCTAACCACTGAACAGTACAGGTTGAAGTTCAGAGACACCCAAAAAGCACAGACTCAAGACTGGGTAGACTATGTGGATTGTTCTGCCAAGGCTCTGGAAGGCTGGTTGATGGGCAGTAAGGTGGGTGACTTCTCAGGATTGTACAATCTGATAATGAGGGAGCAGATTCTTAATAACTGTCAAAATCAGCTGTTGCATCAATACCTGGTAGACTCTGATCTGACCTCTCCCCAAGAATTGGGAAAGAAGGCAGACAAATGGGTCAGGACCAGGGTGAAGCAGAAGGTACAGAACCAAGGTGGGGAAACCAAGAAGCAAGATGCTAAGAACTCTGACAAGGGTGGGGAGAAGGGTAAAGATCAAAAGTCTTCATCAGGCCCCCAAAAATCTTCTTCTGGTGGGGATTCACAATCTACCAAAGGGAAAGGCCAAAGAAAACCATGGTGCAAGGTCTGTAAGCAAAAGACCCACTGGACCAGTGATTGCACCAAGTCCAAAGACTCCAGTCCAGCACCCACCAATGCCCTAAGGCACCTGTTCCCCGAGTACAGTTGGTGGAAGTGCTCCAGCAAAGGGTTTAGTAGGGTTCACCCTGGGAACTGAGTTGGGCTCTGACTTAGTCAGGGAACTGACTCAGGCTGTGTTAGTCTGTGATGGAGGCATGGATGTGACCTCCACTGTGAGTCCCAGTAATCTGGGCAAGTACAGACAACAGCCTTTAATCAATGGACGTGAGGCTTTGGCATTTAGGGACACAGGGGCAAGTGTCACAATGGTGACACAAGACCTTGTGCTACCTGGGCAAGTTATGCTTGGTGAGATGTACCAAGTGACCAATGCTAGCAATGTCAGAACAGACCATACTCTGGCAGTTGTTAACTTCTCCTGGGGAGGGGTAACTGGCCTTAAGAAGGTTGTGGTAAGTGCAAACCTACCAGTCGAATGCTTGCTTGGCAATGACTTAGAGACTTCTGCTTGGGCAGAAGTGGAGCTCAGGACCCATGCAGAAATGCTGGGGATCCCTGCAGATGTGTTTGCTGTGACCAGGTCACAAGCCAAAATGTCTAGCACTGAACAGGCCTTGGATTCTGGAAGAATGGACCAAGTGCCTTCCAAGAGGAGGAGTAGTAGGGTTAAGGCAGTGCCTTCCCCTTTGGCTCAGGAGGAAGATCAGTCCCTTGAGGGGGATGATCTCAGCCCTGAAGAAGGAACTGTCCCAGAGGAACTTGAACCTGACCAGGTTGAGTTCTTGGGGACAGGGGGACCTTCTAGGGCAGATCTGAGCCAGGAGCAGCAGAGCTGCCCCTCCTTGAACCCCTCAGACAGCAAGCTGCTGCTGAGGCTGCTGGGAAAGCTAGTGGTCCCCATACAGTGTATTGGGATGATGGACTCCTGTACTCAGAGAGTAGAGACCCCAAGCCTGGTGCTACCAGGAGGTTGGTAATACCTTTGAAGTTCAGGGGCTTCCTATTGACCCTAGCCCATGATATTCCCTTAGCAGGTCACCTGGGCCAGAACAAGACTTGGGACAGAATTGTCCCTCACTTTCACTGGCCCCACATGTCTGAAGACAGTAAGGAGTTTTGTCGGCTCCTGTGTAACCTGCCAAGCCAGTGGCAAAGCAGGTGGCACTACAAAGGCCCCCTGATACCACTACCTGTGGTGGGGGTGCCCTTTGAAAGGGTAGGGATTGACATTGTTGGTCCCATGGATCCCCAAACAGCCTCTGGGCACAGGTTTATCCTGGTGGTAGTGGATCATGCCACCAGGTACCCAGAAGCTATTCCCCTCAGGACCACTACAGCACCTGTGGTGGCAAGGGCCCTCCTGGGAATCTTCTCAAGAGTGGGCTTTCCTAAGGAGGTAGTATCAGGACAGGGGTGCTAACTTCATGTCTGGGTACTTAAAAGCAATGTGGAAGGAGTGTGGAGTGACTTATAAGTTCACCACACCCTATCACCCACAATGCAATGGTTTAGTTGAGAGATTCAACAAAACCTTGAAGGGCATGATTAAAGGGCTCCCAGAAAAGCTTAGGCGTAGATGGGACATACTCTTGCCCTGCCTTTTATTCGCATATAGGGAGGCCTCAGAAGGGGGTTGGTTACAGCCCTTTTGAACTTCTGTTTGGCCAGCCTGTGAGGGGTCCACTGTGCTTGGTGAAGGAAGGATGGGAGTTACCTCTCAAGCCCCCAAAGCAAGATATAGTGGACTATGTACTTGGTCTCCGCTCCAGGATGGCTGAGTACATGAAAAAGGCAACCAAAAACCTTGAGGCTAGCCAGGAACTTCAGAAGGCCTGGCATGACCAAAAGGCTGTTCTGACTGTTTACCAGCCAGGACAGAAGGTGTGGGTGTTGGAGCAAGTGGCCCCAGCAGCTCTCCAAGATAAATGGAGTGGACCCCACACTATTGTTGAGCAGAAGGGTGAAGTCACTTATTTAGTGGACCTAGGAACACCCAGGAGTCCCCACAGGGTTCTCCATGTCAACAGGTTAAAACCATATGTGGACAGGGCAGACATGGGCTTGCTCATGGCTACTGATGAAGGGCAGGAGGAAGAGAGTGACCCACTCCCTGACCTGCTCTCACAGAACCCTGACGATGGGTCAGTTGATGGTGTAGCCTTGGCAGGCAGCCTCACTACCCAGCAACAAGCTGATTGCAGGCAAGTCCTCAATCAGTTTAGACATATGTTTTCACTGACACCCAGTCAGACCACCTGGTGCACTCATGAAGTGGACACTGGGGACAGTCTGCCTATTAAAAACAAGATTTATAGGCAACCTGACCATGTCAGGGACTGTATCAGGACTGAAGTCCAGAAAATGTTGGAATTGGGAGTTATTGAACCCTAAGATAGCCCTTGGGCTAGTCCAGTAGTCCTTGTACCGAAACCTCACACCAGTTGTGGAAAAAGAGAGATGAGGTTTTGTGTGGACTACAGGGGTCTCAATGCAGTCACTAGGACTGATGCCCATCCAATACCCAGGGCAGATGAGCTCATAGATACTTTGGCCTCTGCCAAATATCTCAGCACATTTGACCTAACAGCTGGCTACTGGCAGATCAGACTAGCTGATACTGCAAAGCCCAAGACAGCATTCTCAACCCCTAGTGGGCATTGTCAATTTGTGGTAATGCCCTTTGGTCTGAAGAATGCACCTGCCACTTTCCAGAGGTTGGTGAATACAGTTCTCACAGGACTGGAAGCCTATAGTGCAGCTTATCTAGATGATATTGCTGTCTTTAGCTCCACCTGGGAGGATCACCTGGTCCACCTCAGGAATGTTTTACAGGCCCTGCAAAAGGCACGGCCTGACTATCAAGGCCACTAAGTGCCAGATAGGGCAGAGTCAGGTTGTGTACCTGGGCCACCTTGTGGGTGGAGGCCAGGTTCAACCTTTGCAGAGCAAGATCCAGACCATCATGGACTGGACTGCTCCCACTACCCAGACTCAGGTGAGAGCCTTCTTAGGCCTGACTGGGTACTATAGGAGATTTGTCAAGAGGTATGGATCAATAGTGACACCCCTGAATGACTTAACTTCTAAGAAAATGCCCAAAAAGGTTCAGTGGACAGTTAGCTGTCAAAAGGCATTTGATGACCTCAAGCAGGCCATGTGCACTGCTCCAATTCTGCAGAGTCCTGATTACTCCAAGAAGTTCATTGTTCAAACTGATGCATCTGAATTGGGGGTAGGGGCTGTACTGTCACAATTGAATGAAGAAGGTCAGGATCAGCCAGTAGCTTTCATTAGCAGAAGGCTGACCCCTAGAGAGAACGTTGGTCAGCCATAGAGAGGAGGCCTTTGCTGTGGTCTGGGCTCTGAAGAAGTTGAGGCCATACTTGTTTGGTACACACTTCCTGGTTCAGACAGACCATAAGCCCCTCTTATGGCTAAAACAAATGAAGGGTGAAAACCCCAAACTGCTTAGGTGGTCCATTTCCCTACAGGGGATGGACTTTACAGTGGAACATAGGCCTGGGAGTAACCATGCGAATGCAGATGGACTCTCTAGGTATTTCCACTTAGAACATGAAGACTTAACTGGGCAAGGTTAGTTTAATGTACCTACGTTTGGGGGGTTGTGTAGGAGAGTAGGATCTGCTTCACATGGGTACCCCCACTTTTGCTGATGCTTCACTGTTTTTCAACATTAGTCTGGCTGGGGCCCTGCTAATCAGAACCCCAGCCCTAGCTGCTTCCTCTCTAAAATGGTTTCCATGTGCCTTGGGCACATCACTGATTGGGATCTGGAGTGCCCTTATAAGTCCCTAGTATATGGTATACTATGTACCAAGGGCATAGGTACCTCAGAGGCCTGCCAGGGGCTGCAGCATGTATTATGCCACCCCTGGAAGGCCATCCAAACTGACACCACAGGTCTGCTACTGCAGCCTGGGTAAGGTGGTGCATGCACCCCTTACTGTGGTATAGGTTACCTATATCCACGAAATACATACACACATATAAAACCTATAAGTCACTCCTAAGGCAGGCCTTATCAATCCTAAAGGCAGAGTGCGTGGTTCCTATGTGAGAGGGTGCCCCTGCATGAGCAGGGCCCCTCTGCAGCGTTCGGAGACCATCTCTGATGCTGTTTGTAGTGCAGCCTGACCATATACTCTTAAGCGCATTATATCCTCGCGGTAAAATGCTAACTTTGGAATGGCTGCACCTAAACATGTCGTGTTTGGTGTCAAACATCTTGGAATACTACCCCCCGCCAATCCTGGCGGCGGGGGTAGCATTCCACCCTTCTAGAGGAAAGACATGTTAACTCTGACGAGTCCGGTAACTTCTTTCCAGAGCCCTGGCATCACAAAATGGATGCTGCTGCCACAGACACGAGTCTGGCCTCCTGCTGCTGGACGAAACTCCGGCAGGGAGGCCTGGACAATAGGTTTCCTGTCCCAGGGAGGTGTGACCACCTCCCCAGACAGGATAATGTGTATTGGGGCTGGGCGGGAGCACTTTCGGGTGCTTTGAAGTCCTGCACTGGGGGCACATTTGGTGTCCCTGTGCATACCCCAGTTCAAACCGGATCAGGGGCTTGCAGCCCCTGCTTTGGCGTGAACTGGACAAAGGAAAGGGGTGTAGCCACCCCTCTGCCCTGACCCACCCATAGGTGGGGCCACCGAGTAGTCCAACCCCTATTTTTAGAATAAAGGTAGGAACCCAGTCCTTAGGACTTTAGATTATACCTGGATGAAACTCTGCAACTGAATCCTGGACCTTCGACGCTCTACGACAAGATTAGAGGACTGAAGAATCTCCCTTGGGGTCAAGGAGTGACTCCCCTGCTTGGCAGGCACCAAAGAAGCATCTGTCCGGTTCGCATTTCTGAAGCTCCCGTCCAGCAAAGCTGAGGCCCGTGGCTATCGTGGGTGACTTGAGACCGTGACCCCTGGACACTGAGCACATTTGCAAGTGCATCCTCTTCTGGGTCTCCCAAGAAGTCGTGCTTTGGGCTCCCAGTAGCCCTAGCCTCCAGCACCACCTGCACCGAAGATCACTGGCCCCCACTCCACGAGGTGTCCTGTAAGCCAGCTCCACGTGCGGCGTCACGAGGCTCCTTTGCGGTCGCTAGCCTGTTGGCTAGTAGCCCTTAACGAAGGCCAATCCTTTTCTTACTTGGCATCGTGGTTGCTCCAGGCCTGCCCTCACTTACCCTCGCTGGGTGAGTTCCACAGACCTTGCTGGTCTGCACCATCGACGATCTACATCTTCACCAAGACTTGCCGTTGCCAAGGCTTGTTGGGTCCAATCCGGTCGCCGACACCTCAGCACTCGACAGACATCGTGTACCAGCCCGAATCCTGCTCCTGGTCGCCGAAAACGCCTCCTGGACCTCGTGGCTGAAGAGTCAAGACGACTGTCAACGCACCTGAAGCACTCGACATCGGTGGGCATCTGTCCATCGCCTTCCTGGTCACTGTCTAGTGACCCAGACTCTGTCCCCTCTGCTTTCAGGTTCTTCAGAACTCCGATCCACTCTTGGATCCACCCGGACACTTTTCTCTTGGCCGCCAGCAGCACTTTGCAGCAGATCGCCATTCGAATCGACGACGAAACCCGACCCCGAAAGGCACCTATGCACCCGGCCTCCCTGGGTGAGGTAACACGAGTACTCCGGTGCTCCTGTGGGTAGAGACTCTTCAAAGTCCTAGATCTCAAAGGGTTTTGTCCTAGTCACCTTTTAAGTGTCCCTTTTCTCTATTTTCCCGATCCCGACTTTCTCCATAGAAGTCAACGGCGTATCGCGGTTGTGTATTTACACTGCACGCGTCTCCCGTAGGTCCCCTGTGTCACTACCTTGGGTGGTTCCTTGTGGTCCAAGCACTTCTAGAGGCTCTAGGCCTAGTGTCTAGTTCAGTCGTGGTTCGCATACCACTTTATTGGGCCCTAGGGGCGTTTGGTACGCCCCTAGGGCCCAAACGTGTATTTGTGCTATTACTGTGAATTAATAACTTATAACTTATGTACTTCGAACTCTAGCCTCATAAAGAGACTAGAGGGGTGTGTTTAGCAATAAATACATATATTTTGAATATATACCTGGTGTGGTGCTCTTTCATTTGGTCACTCAAGAGATTATAGACTGGTAAAACAAGCTGCTTTACATTCCTTCAAGACTTAGCCTGAAGGCTGCTCTCCATAGCTACCACTAGGATAGCTTTCAATAAGGTTGTCTTTAACCTATCTCCAATAAGGGGTTGTTTGGATTGGTGCATGGTGCCCACTATAATTAGTGGACAGCATATACCAGGCCAACTTCTCACAGATACATTAATGTTCTCTTTTGGGAGAACTTGTCATTCGGCTATGACATTCTCTTGACCGAAAAGGATTGACCACCTGAGTTTGTGATGGAGTGCCTAGAGGGAGAAGTGATAATTTTACCTCTTTTCTGACCTCGTTCCAGAATGAGTTAAACATTCGTACACCAAGGAGTGGGCGTTAGCGCTAGCTCCTGCAATATACCGCAACTGTGTGGGGTGGGATGATGGTTCCCCTTATCATGTAATATCAGTGAAGTCAGACCCACAACCTCAATGACAATACCCCATTAAAAATTAGGCAAAAAACAAGTTAGAGAGATTCTCAACCAACTTGAATTCCAAGGTGCAATAGAATGTTGCATCTCGCCCATGAATAATCTCTTGTTTCCAGTTATGAAACCAGACCATTCATATCATCTAGTATTAGATTACAGACATCTAAACACAGCTATACGTACATTGGCAGTACAAAATGCGCACAGTGCAGCACTAATGATCAATATAGTGCACAAAAAGTACAAAACAACACTAGCTATCTCGAATGAATTATTCTGCCAAAATATAATGCCTGAAAGCAGGTACTTGACTGCATTTAATGCACTGGGTTTTCAAAAAATGTTCTGTCATTTGCCCTAGGGGTATAAGAAAAGTTCTGGGTTGTTTTCAGCCCGTGCTACAGAACCTTTACAAAAAGTTGATGACTAGGCATTGTCCTATGTCGATGACATTTACTTAATGGATGATGACATTTCTACACACTTAATGAGAGTGGATCGCATGGTTTTGGGATTTGTTCACATGGGCTTTTTAATTTTGAAAAACTCAAAGATTTCCCACCTCACTGACCTGTTTCTGGGATAAGAGCCTTCAAGTGAAGGCAAAAGCCATGAGACCCACTTCTTAGAGAAGTGTGCACTCTTACAACCACCAAACACATCGAAGAAATTTCATTCCATATTGGGATTCCTAAATTTTGGCAGGACTTACATTCCAGATAACGCAGAATGCGTTAAACCATTCTACGACTTGATTCATCCAGACTTTTCAAGCACACACTGGACAACTGAACACACAGATTTTACGTTCAGTTCAAGCTATCATGCTAGCTTCAAAACACTTACACATGTGTAAACACAAAAAACCTGGTGATCCATATCATTGCAGGTGCATCAGGATATACCTATGTCACAATCAGCGAGGGAGACACTGCACCAATTGCATATAAATCGCATGTATACACCAATGCTGAGATCCGTTTTGCACCGACAGGCTGTCATTAAGACCAGCATTCCTAACACTAAGGCTTAGCATCCGCGATGGATACAGTGGGCCACCTCTCTCACCGCAACAGATGTAGACTACAGATTTGACTCTACACTACAACACAAGCATACCTGCAGTACGAAAATGAATACCCTCTGCCTAATGAAGTCATTCCTCATGATTAGTATGATTATATCATCTATACTGATGGTTCTGCACAGCCTGTAGTAGGGACAAAACACCAATACTCAGCATCATGCGCTGCTGTCAAGGATAGAATAAAGGATGGTGAATTCCAACCTCAAAAGACTTATACGCAGTCACTAGGTGATTGCACAGTGCAGCTCGCAGAACTCAGAGCTCTAATTCTGGCACTAGAGAATACGGATCCCGGATTCCGAACACTCATAGTGTTTGATTTGTGTTACTGTGTCCAGTCTTGCAATGAGTATCCACACTACTGGAGCCAGAATGGATTCAAGGAATCCAAAGTGTACACCATGCAGCACAAAAAGCTTTGGACACAAGCTGAAAGAATGCTTGCAAAGGACTCATGTGATTCACACCTTGAGTCACCACGTTGCAGGGAATTTCATGGCTCATGAAGCCACAAAAGCAACAGTGCATACTGCTGCTGTCACTGCGATTACTCATTCCAGTACCAGGATAGATAGAGACAGTATGATGGCTGTCAATGTTGTGCATAATGGCACCCACTTCCTGAAAGGATTTCCAACAATATACTTTTAAGAGTTAAGTGCGCAAAACATTCCATTTGCTCAGATTCCTGGAGTGGGGAATCGAGTGATACCTAATTCAGATCGCAGGTTAGGTTTACTACTAGCAGCACATAAGGGCCTAGCATCTGCACACACAGGGGTGGCAGCTGCAATTTCGCTATTGCAGCAACGCTACTGGTGGTCAGGTCTATATCAGCAGACTAGGGACTTTGTCCTTAAATGCGACATCTGCCAGCAGTTGAAGGTTTCCACCTCAGCACGGCCACCACAAACACTTCTTTTAATTTCAGAGAGGGAGAGGCCTCTGGCTTGTATTTATCTGGACCACTGCAGCCCCTTGCAATCAGATGGAGCTTACAAATCCAACGAGGTTGCAGTGGACTCCTGATCTCGATTTCTATGGGTATGGCCACAGCGATCAGCTGACGCCCGAACTGTTGTCAAAGACTTGCAAGTCTTCATCGGGGCATATGCAGTTGGTACATTCCATTCAAACCAGGGTCCGGCGTTCACCTCCAAGGCTTACAAAGACACCATAGGAAGATTGAGTGTGACCGTGTAGTACTCCTCTCCCTACCATCCTAAGGGAAATGCAGTAGGGAAAAGGAAGAACCGAGACTTAAAGCAGTCTTTAACAGCAAGAGTACTAGGTTCAGATTACATTTGAGTCCATCACCTATATGAGGTCCAAAGAGCCTTAAACAATCTGCTTAGAAAATCCCTGGGTTGACCGACTCTCTTTGAAATCTTGTTTGAGGTTAAGATTTGTGTACCTGACCTCAACAGTCCCAGCACACTGGCAGCAGAAACACCATTTGATATAAATGAACAATTGGCTGTTTTACAGGAACTGAACAGTTTCCAGAACGTGCAGAGCAACATCCAGCCTACAGCTAGATCCCCAAGATTGGCTAACTGGTCAGAGAGAAAATTGTGGACAAGAAATAATTTGGGCCATCTTACAGAGGGCCTGTACCTGTCCTGGCTGTTGAAGATACCACAACTGTATTTTTACTGCCCCTTGCTGGTTGCAAAAACAAGAGATTTGTGTCAATAGATCTCATCAAACCACATCATGTGATTGGTCCTACAGAGTAGGTCACGTGGGATCCTAAGTTGTTACCTGTCTCCTCTCATTACTATCCCCGAAATCCCATTGGAAGTTCTGGTCAGCAATAAAGCTTCTACACCCCCTGCTGGGGATAGCAAACAATAAACTATCTCTTCTACCTGCTACATTTACAAAAACTATACAAACAGCATGCGAAGAAACACAGATTTCTATTCGACAAAGATGATGTTTATGTCAACGTACCACCATTCGAGTCTACTTCAAGTTCTACACAACATCCAGAGAACATCCAGAGCTGGCAAAAATAGATCGAACAGCCTTCGGCTACTTTGTTGACTTAAATTACTTCTCTTCTGACTCATCTGAGCCACTACCACCCCCAATTTCACCTCTTTGAGTTAGATTGCATGTTTTCTACTTTTGGTTAAAGAAGACGTACTTTGTTCCTCCATGGCTATACCTGTGGATACAATTTCATTACTTTTCCTCATGCTGTGGATTGGTATTGTGAGAGACTTTTTCATGCTTTTAAATGGACACTATCTCCCAGAACACACTGCAGTACAAATGGTGAAGTTGGTTTTAACACCCCATTCTTTAACACACAAAATGCGAAGAGACCTTTCCCTGGTGAACATTTCTGCTGTTCCAGTTCCTGATGGAATTGTTTGGGATAGGGTATTGTATGACATATTCGGCCCTACTGAACTTTTGGAAATTCCATATGTGTTTCTCATCTCTTTACAATTATTTTATCACTGCTAGTACAGTCTGTGATGATTAGGACATTGATGCAGTGCATGAAATGCTGAACGATCTTGAGTATTCAATTGTCTTTAATTCAGAAGAAATGTATGAAAGCACTTCTAACTCTGATGAAATGTTCTGTTTTCAGCATTATGGTGATCACTTCTTGCATAAAGCAAGTACTCAACATGCAATATTTAATTATATGCAATGGGAACACTGCCCTACACCACCACGTGGTAGCTCAGAAACGTTTGCACAGAAGTTTGCATATTTCTCTGGTCGCAATACAACTGACCCAGTTTCTGATTACTATAAGCTTGCACCATCATCAGCAAAGAAAAATATGCTCACTAACACAAAGCTGATATAGTCTGAATGTTTATTTTTCAAATTGTTCACACAAGGGTTTAACTTTTGGAGGTACACAATTGAGTTGAAATCAGTTTGGGGGACTAAAGCTTGGCAGGTTCAGGGGAATAAGGCACTGTTCAGAGCATGCCTGATACCATACCAACTGATTTTCCTGAACAAAACAGTGCAACAAACATCATGTCTTGGCTTGGCTAAGATAAAAGATTTGAATACATCTAACATCCCCACATTTGCACGTCTAGCGAATTGGCAACAGTTCACAAATCGCACAGCGGAAACATTAGACACCATGCTTCACAACAGTTCATACAATTATTCAGGAACCAATTGGGGGATGGTTAGTGTGGCTGTCAAATTCTAACAGATGTCATTCACGTTTCCTGGGTAACAACAGAGGGTTCAAGATCAGCAGACCCAACCCACATTATGTTCAGACACAGCACTCGGGGTGGTAACAACTTACAGTGTTGGGAAGCTGTGCCTTGGTTGACTAAAAACCTCAACATTGTCCCAGGTGAAGCAACACTTGTCCCTTCTTTCTGATGACAAGGGACTACAGGACTTTCTAGTAGGTCCGCGAAAACCACATCGAAAGCTCTTCTTGTATGTAATATACAACGAGGTGAGGAAAGTTTCCCAGCAGGAGGCTGCTTAGAGACTGCACAAGATTGACAGAGCAAAATTAGAAAGGGCTCTTGCGGTAGTAGATAATGGTATAACTACTTTATCCACTAGGATATAGTCTCTTGATAACATCATGTCATCTGCGATAGACATAATACATAATGACATGCCCTCTCTCTTTACTGCATGGGCAGTCACAGCTTAGATCAATTATGGTATTAAGCTGGACTCTGCAGACACTTCATTTGGGTTGCGTACCATGGCAACTCCTTAATGCCACAAGCTTGTTTTTACCTTACAATCTATCAAAACAACAGACAATCATGGCAAGGAAGGACGCAACATACACCATGTTACACATAGAGAAGCTAGAGAAATTACCATTTGCTGTTGCAGAAATTCTTTCCGCGGATTGGATAATCCACTGGTTTATTTCTCTTCCAGTATCAACATTCACCTCCAATACTACTTGCAATACCATCAAGAAGGCAGATATGAAGTGTTAGGAGAAGGATATGTGCATGTGTCATGGAATTTTCCTTTTAGATATCGTTGTGGGAATGGCAAAACTGAGGTCTTTCTCAGCAGCTCAGACTGCAAGAATATTTTAGGACATTCCTTAGTGTGCAGAGAAGTTTCACCTCATGGCGCATGTAAAGCATCAATGGCAAATTTGTCCGCTATCTGAAGGGTTCCCCAGTTGCTGTGATACATCTGGCTTTCAGATTGCTCTCGAATGGGAGTTATTTGCTCTTGAACGATCAAGGCCACTGCAGAGTGGAACCGGGAATGGCCTATCTGGTAACGGTTTCTGCTGTTGTGACTTGTTGCACACAAGTAATGTTTCGCACAGATAGGGTCGCGAAGCTTTGACCTTCGATAAAGCTTTCAAATGTGCAATTTGATTCTCTGAGCAGACTGAAAGCCTTTCTGTTCCAGAAGGATGTGGCCTTAACTTAACATCTGCAAAGGAGACGTTTGATCTTCAAGTTGCAAGGTCTTCCTCTGAGATACAGTCGCTACCTCACACTAATTTCCTGTTACATTTTAGGGAGCTGGTCCACTACATTTTTAACATGACTAGTACTGCAGGAGTAGCACACTTTTTCAAGAAAATAGGCTCTGACTTGGTAAGTACCTTCCAGATAGTCTTCGGAGTTATGTCATCATTTAAACACACTGTGCTGGGAAGCAGTTTTGGAGGTCTTCTGCTGGCCCTGTTCCTAATTGTCGGGACTTTGTTCTTACTTTTTCTGCTCCGCAATGGATGGCCCAGTAAGAGGCCAAATGGAACTAGCACTTACACATGTGCTCCTGTGTCGTGAACGCATGATACAGTGCTTTGGCTCACCCTTGCTTCAGGAACTAAACAAGCACTGGTTCGTGTCCTTTCGGCCTATGTGGCTACACTGCGTGTAGCCTGTATTCCGCTGTCTTCTGTGCACTTTTAAGTGTGCACTGGATTTATGCCTAGGAACGCAACTGGTTCAATCTTTGGACATTGACATGCTGGTGAGCCCATTAACAGCCCACTTGTACTGTTGTCCTTTGCACGTGCAGTTGCTTCTAAATGCATTCTACAAGCCTTACTGAGATGCTTATGCTCCTAGTGATCTGAATGTTGGCTCAGCCTCTGCAGATCTCACACTGCCTACTCCAACTTCGGCAGCTGCTGAAGTGGATGGATGGGAACATGTTTGCTCCATGGATCTGATACAATGGGTGACTCTGGGATCATCATCTGTGGTTGCTAGGAACAGCAATGTTTTGTCTACCTCTCAGAACACCTAAACAATCTGGCAGTTTTGGCTTTTTGTTTTTAAATGCAAAGTTGCTTTTTAAAATGTTTTATGTTAGCCTTTATCATTTTAACGATTTTAATGGTTTTCAGTATACTCTTTGTTTTTAAAGGAGCATGACTTTTTTAGACTTTAGTAAGGTTCCCTTTTGGATTGACCCTTATATTTTAGCGTTTGTCTAGGGATAGCTTTCTCAAATTTCCATCCAAGGAGTGGGTGTCACGTGGTCAGGATAGGCCTAGCAGAATCAGCACCATTAACATGCTCATGTTTCTTAAGTTGCCTTCTCTTTTACACAAGATGACTTTTGGCATACATTTGCGTGCGTGTCAATGCAGGATAACATTCTTTGAATCTGCATTGCTCAAATTTCAACTTCATAGATATTATATGACGATACCTTGAACATTTAGTACAAGGGATAAAGTTCACTGCACAAATGACATATTTGTTATTTGTCCAGTTAGCAACACCGATATCCAACTAGAATAAACAACTGCGGCCCAACCTGGTGTTTTGACATGGCCACATGGGTTCTACTGTTATAAATACACAATCACTTCCTTGGTAAACAGAGAAGCACTCAGCTGACAATGTGGGGTAACCACATTTGGGAATTCCAGCTCAGCCAATTCCTGCATACCAACACAAGGGATGTTCAGCTCTACACCAAGATGGACAGCCTGATGACACTTACCCACAAGTAACGGGGCGTTAGTCCACCCGAAAGGGATTTGGCAGATGGCCCGCCCTAGGTAGGACTAGGTTAGGGAGCGCTTGTTAGGAGTACATCTATGCCCAGTACTTATATATCCCTGCATATATACACTGTCTTAGCACAATGATGGACATATGTATTCTTTTCACTGTTCTTGTAATGCTAATAATGCTAATCTCTTTCATTCTACTCATAATCGCAGTGCACATTTTTTATTCAAGAACCACAATGCTACATTAAATATTGTAAAGCCTTGCTGAGTATTTTTTTTATTTGCTTCTTTGGTTATGCACGAGAGTCCAAACAAAATGGTTCTAGATCTGTTACCACGATTTCCTAGGGGAGTCAGGGTTGTCATGCTCTGAGGTTGCACACACATTTGTTATCCTGTAAGGTTAGGGGTTTGGATGGTGCACTGTGAGCTAGCAGGACTATAAGCCAACATCTCCTGAGGGGGTGCAGGAAATCAGACTCGCACCATCCCAGCGTTTATGTTGTCTGACAAACGCACAGCTTCACTACACTTGGTACAAGTCGTACGACACAGTGGAATAACATAGAGTGTAGTGACCTAGAATGGAATGGCATAGAGTAGAGTGCCATAGAATGGGATAGTGTACAGTGGAATAGCATACAGTGGAATGTTGTAGAGTGGAGTGGCATATAGTTGAGGTGGTGTACAGTGGAGTGGCATTGAGTGAATGGTGTACACTGGTATAGCATATAGTGCAGTGGTTTACACTGAAGTGGTGTACATTGGAGTGCCACAGAGTACAATAGCATAGACTGTAGTGTCGCTAGCGTGGAGTTGCATACAGTGGAATAGCGTACAGAGAAGTAGCGTAGAGCAGAGGGGCATTTGCTGGAGCGGCGTAGATTGGAGTGTTATAAAATGGAGAGGCATAAAGTGTAATAGTGAACAGTAGAGTGGAGTAAAGTGGAGCTGAATGGCATACAGTGGATTAGCGTAGAGTGGAGTGGCGTATAGTGGAGTGACGTAGACTGGAATGGCGTAGAGTGTAATAGCATAGAGTAGAGTGGCATAGAGTGGAGTGAGGTAATTCAAACAGACGTAGTGTGAAAGTGTGTGAACAGATGTAGATGTAATATGTATATACATTATTAGGTGTAAATGTTTGGTTTTGGTAGTATGGTTGAATAGTGTAAGTAGTGTTAAAGTTCTAAGTTTTAAAAAACGTAGTTTTATACTGTGCCAAGGTATACCACAGTAGGTTTGCGGTATACCATGGTACATACTGATGAAAAGACAGTGTGTTATTGGCTAATGGGTGAAATTACCAAAGGTTAAAGGCAGCCATGTACCTTTAAGCACAGTTTGGCTGCGTTCTGGGTCCTATAGTTCACTGCTTTGTGGGGTACAGTCATACATATAGGTAAGTAGTAGGTTTTGTTGTTGTAGCCTACCTATTACTGCTTTATTAAAGTGTTAATAGGTAGAGAAATGTATTTATAAATGTCTATATAGTTTTACAGCAGTTTAGGGAGAACTGCATGTTTTTAAAAAAAATTAAGTAGCTCAGTAATTTGTAGGAATTACCGTGGTACCCTGTATACTTTTTGTGCATATTTAAATAATTTAAAATTAAAAGTACACTGTAGTACACTATATTTGTAAAATATAGTGTATTGCAGTGTGGTACTCCCTAGGCAGTACCACGGCACTCCATACATATTTGTTTTACCTATATAGAAACTTATCAATATTTTTCCCTACCTACTACCACTTTAATATAGAGGTAATAGATAGGGAACAAATATCAAACCTAATACTAACCTATATCTAAGGGCAAAACACAGAGCCCAGCCAATATGTACCTAAAAACTACATGGCTGACTTTAACTTTTGTAAACTGAACCAAAGAAGAATGGTATATTGTGGGGACAAATTAACTAACATGAATCTAGGACAGTGAAAACGCAAAATTAGTCACTGAAAACATTTATCTATTTAACACTGATAAAGGTTTATTATTTACTAAAGGACAAGCTCAATAGCTGGTACTCTCAATACTGATATCTGAGGATACTTAACACAAAAAACACATTTTCATATATATATACACACACTAATACATAAAGGACACCACAATTGTAACAAATATCATAAACAAAAACACTTAACTAACTTTATAGAAATTTGTAGGCAAGAGATTACAAGTATAATAATATCAGAACTTCACTTCAGTCTTCCATTTATTTTGAACTTGCGTGGCTGTCTTCAAAAGTAAGTCCACAGTCCATCTTAAGAGGTAATCTTTACAGAGGGATCACTCAATGAGGTCCAACTGGTCCTTGTGAGAAGTTGGCCTGGTATATGCTGTCCACTAATTATAGTGGGCACCTTGCACCAGTCCAAACAACCCCTTATTGGAGATAGGTTAAAGACAACCTTATTGAAAGCTATCCTAGTGGTAGCTATGGAGAGCAGCCTTCAGGCTAAGTCTTGAAGGAATGTAAAGCAGCTTGTTTTACCAGTCTATAATCTCTTGAGTGATCAAATGAAAGAGCACCACACCAGGTATATATTCAAAATATATGTATTTATTGCTAAACACACCCCTCTAGTCTCTTTATGAGGCTAGAGTTCGAAATACATAAGTTATAAGTTATTAAATCACAGTAATAGCACAAATACACGTTTGGGCCCTAGGGGCGTACCAAACCATATACCAATAAAGTGGTATGCGAACCACGACTGAACTAGACACTAGGCCTAGAGCATCTAGAAGTGCTTGGACCACAAGGAACCACCAAAGGTAGTGACACAGGGGACCTACGGGAGACGCGTGCAGTGTAAATACACAACCGCGATACGCCGTTGACTTCTATGGAGAAAGTCGGGATCGGAAAATAGAGAAAGGGACACTTAAAAGAGGACTAGGACAAAACCCTTTGAGATCTAGGACTTTGAAGAGTCTCTACCCACGGGAGCACCGGAGTACTCGTGTTACCTCACCCAGGAAGCCGGGTGCATAGGTGCCTTTCGGGGTCGGGTTTCGTCGTCGATTCGAATGGCGATCTGCTGCAAAGTGCTGCTGGCGGCCAAGAGAAAAGTGTCCGGGTGGATCCAAGAGTGGATCGGAGTTCTGAAGAACCTGAAAGCAGAGGGGACAGAGTCTGGGTCACTAGCCAGTGACCAGGAAGGCGATGGACAGATGCCCACCGATGTCGAGTGCTTCAGGTGCATTGATGGTCGTCTTGACTCTTCAGCCACGAGGTCCAGGAGGCGTTGTCGGCAACCAGGAGCAGGATTCGGGCTGGTACACGATGTCTGTCGAGTGCTGAGGTGTTGGCGACCGGATTGGACCCAACAAGCCTTGGCAACGGCAAGTCTCGGTGAAGGTGAAGATCGTCAATAGTGCAGACCAGCAAGGTCTGGGGAACTCACCCAGCGAAGGTAAGTGAGGGCAGGCCTGGAGCAACCAGGATGCCAAGTAAGAAAAGGATTGGCCTTCATTAAAGGCTACTAGCCAACGGGCTAGCGACCGCGAAGGAGCCTCGTGACGCCGCACGTGGATCTGGCTTACAGGACACTCGTGGAGTGGGGGCCAGTGATCTTCAGTGCAGGTGGTGCTGGAGGCTAGGGCTACTCGGAGCCCAAAGCACGACTTCTTGGGAGACCCAGAAGAGGATGCACTTGCAAATGTGCTTGGTGTCCAGGGGTCACGGTCTCAAGTCACCCACAATAGCCACGGGCCTCAGCTTTGGTGGAGACTCAGGGTAGCCTCGGGGAAGTCTGAGAATCCACCTCTGGTGATGCGATGACTTCGACGTCCGACGGGAGCTTCAGAAATGCGAACCGGACAGATGCTTCTTTGGTGCCTGCCAAGCAGGGGAGTCACTCCTTGACCCCAAGGGAGATTCTTCAGTCCTCTAATCGTGAGTAGAGCATCGAAGGTCCAGGATTCAGTTTCAGAGTTTCGTCCAGGGATAATCTAAAGTCCTAAGACTGGGTTCCTACCTTTATTCTAAAGATAGGGGTTGGACTACTCTGTGGCCCCACCTATGGGTGGGTCAGGGCAGAGGGGTGGCTACACCCCTTTCCCTTTGTCCAGTTCGCGCCAAAGCAGGGGCTGCAAGCCCCTGATCCGGTTTGAACTGGGGTATGCACTGAGGACACCAAATGTGCCCCCAGTGCAGGACTTCAAAGCACCCAAAGTGCTCCCGCCCAGCCCCAATACACATTATCCTGTCTGGGGAGGTGGTCACACCTCCCTGGGACAGGAAACCTATGTCCAGGCCTCCCCTGCCGGAGTTTCGTCCAGCAGCAGGAGGCCAGACTGTGTCTGTGGCAGCAGCATCCATTTTGTGATGCCAGGGCTCTGGAAAGAAGTTACCGGACTAGTCAGAGTTAACATGTCTTTCCCTCTAGAAGGGTGGAATGCTACCCCCGCCGCCAGGATTGGCAGGGGGTAGTATTCCAAGATGTTTGACACCAAACACGACATGTTTAGGTGCAGCCATTCCAAAGTTAGCATTTTACCGCGAGGATATAATGCGCTTAAGTGTCAGTAGCGGTCCGTGGTAGGAGTGCCGGCCGGGCGGTGACGTGGGGTGGGGGAGGGGCAGGGTGGGGGGGTCGTAAACCACGGATTACGGCCGAATACAGGTAAGTAAACATTTAATTAAATAAAACGAATTTCGTTGCGCGCACTGCATCGCATTTTGCGATGCAGCGCTCACAACGAAATTCGTTTTATTTATTTAAATGTTTACTTACCTGTATTCGGCCGTAATCCGTGGTTTACTACCCCCCACCCTGCCCCTCCCCCACCCCACGTCACCGCCCGGCCGGCACTCCTACCACGGACCGCTACTGTTAAGAGTATATGGTCAGGCTGCACTACAAACAGCATCAGAGATGGTCTCCGAACGCTGCAGAGGGGCCCTGCTCATGCAGGGGCACCCTCTCACATAGGAACCACGCACTCTGCCTTTAGGATTGATAAGGCCTGCCTTAGGAGTGACTTATAGGTTTATATGTGTGTATGTATTTCGTGATATAGGTAACCTATATCACAGTAAGGGGTGCATGCACCACCTTACCCAGGCTGCAGTAGCAGACCTGTGGTGTCAGTTTGGATGGCCTTCCAGGGGTGGCATAATACATGCTGCAGCCCCTGGCAGGCCTCTGAGGTACCTAAGCCCTTGGTACATAGTATACCATATACTAGGGACTTATAAGGGCACTCCAGATCCCAATCAGTGATGTGCCTAAGGCACATGGAAACCATTTTAGAGAGGAAGCAGCTAGGCTGGGGTTCTGATTAGCAGGGCCCCAGCCAGACTAATGTCGAAAAACAGTGAAGCATCAGCAAAAAGTGGGGGTACCCATGTGAAGCAGATCCTACTCTCCTACAGTCCTCTGTTCCTTTATTGTGCATCCAAGAGAGATTGTAAAGAATTTCAGTTTTGAAGGCTACCCCAAAAAAAATGTTGATCCATTTCGGCTCTTTCACATTTGAGCCTCATCAGGACATTGGAAGGGTAGAAGTGCAAAAGCTGTACCGGTGTCACGGTGCTGTGGCAGAGAGGCTTGCGCTGAGCAGTTTGTAGGTACTGCAGCAGATAGTGTCCTGTAATAATGTAATAGGTGGGAGAAGAAGGTTGTGCTGTATGTGGATGACCTGATGATACATACTTCAAATAATAAAATACTCCCTCCGTAATATACAAAAAACAATTCACAAGTTTGGTGAAGTTCCTAGCTACTCTGTGAACCCCACAAAAAACAGGAATATAAACACAGAAAGCAGTCAAGTGAAAAATTAGATGAGGTACTTATGAATAAGAGCAGTACATGATTTCGATAAGTTAGCAGAGATAGATTTTAATAAAGCATTTTTTCGAAATGGAGAAGCTACTGAGAAAATGGGCAAGCCTTCCATTAACACTTTATGGCATATCGAGTCTGAATAAAATGTCAATCCTGCCAAAATGCACTTTCTTATTCAATACCATACCCCTGACTTTTAAGAGGGAGTTATTACAAAAACTGCAAGAGAATTCAACTACGTTTATATGAGCTTCCAAAGGGGCCAGATTGTTGTGGAAAAAGCTACGAAGGAAAAGAGAACAAGCATTTGCAATGCAATAGGTCTCCCATTTGCGAGAGTTTGAGCTATTGGCATTGTAAATGACAATGCCTTTTATTTATTTGTTTTGCTAATTAACACATAATTAAAAGGCATTGTCATTTACCATGCCAATAGCTCAAACTCTTGTAAATGCGAGACCTATTCAAAGAAGCGGCCGCCATTGTCCCGGCTGCTCAGAAAGTGAAAGCACGCATGGCGCACTGAATGCTACAGGAAAGCATATCGTGCCTGCAGTAAGAGAAACTCATTAAAGAAAGTAGTGCTTACAGACTAAAAAAGACGACCGTGTAACAACCGAAGTAAAAGGGCCGGTCCTCATGGGAGGTTACAAATGAAAACAAGGTGGTACTAAGGAGGGACTAAGAAGCCTATTACCAAATCAGAAGCCAGCATTTATGAAGGACAATGACACAAGCCAATGACAAATATGGGCGGAGAGTGGGCGGGGCTTCTATGCCATACTCCAATACAGCATGCCGCAGAGCAGCGCACGCGCTGCCAAGGCTCGACATAAAAAGGAAGGTTAGCTTCCCCTGATTTCCAATACTACTGCTGGGCTTTCCAATTGAAAAATTGTAGAATATTAATAAAGGGAATTGATCAGTCTGGGATAGCTCATATATTGGAAGTCATGACAAAAGATATAAAGCAATGGAACTTAATTTTTTTAATATAAATTTGGAGCAACAACATTATTTAAGAAAGTAAAGCTAAACCTTCTACAGGCAACAGTGAGATTGTGGTCCGATATAAGGACGGTAGTGGGAATATGCTACTTTAATGAGTATGCCCCGGTCTGGAAACCACTGAGAACACCAGAGTTTATGAGAGATGTGCTTTGAGAGCCATTAAGAACAGCTGCGACTGACATGTACTGAAATTTTTTCCAAGATGGGAGAATACGCCTGTGGGAAGATGTGATGACTTGAATGGAAGGCTAGATATCAAAATATAAATATTTCCAGCTGAAAAACTGGTATTCAACAGTGGAAAATAAAGCAAAGAGCCCGAGCAAGTTGAAAGAGCAATTAAAGGAAAACTTCAGCAGAAAAGAAAGAAATAACATTATGGAATTGTATAATAATGGATGCAGTAGATGGCAAAATCAACTTGGCTTAGAAACTTTGGGAAACAGACTTGCTAATGCTGGAGTTAAACGATAAACGGAAGTATCAATGAACTTTCTTTAGTTAAAGCCTCTCCTCTTAGAAAGAACTATGTGTTTACTCAAAACAGAGCCTATTGGACACTGCAAAAGCTGTCAAGAATCAGGAATCAAATAACCCAGAAATGAGACTAGTGTGGAATGGAAAAAGTAGACGACCATGTACACATGTTTGCGAATTGTCTACAGCTCTTTTGGAGAAAAGTGGGTAAGGCAATAACATAGATTTTGCATCAAGAAGTTTAGGTAAGCATCGCACTAAGGGGCATATTCTCCAGCCCCTATCGCCACGGGAACGTCACTTTTTTTGACGTTCCTGTGGCGATAGGGCCAGCGCCCTATTCTCAAGGCAGCATTAACCCACTTAACGTGGCTTAAAGCCACGTTAAGTGGCTCAACGCTGCCTTGAGAATAGGGCCCCTTTCACGCTAAACTTAGCGTGAAAGGGGACGTGCAGTGGGTGTTGCGGTGGGCGTACCACCACAACACCCATTGGGGGATATTCTCAAGAACGTGTGATAATTATCGCAAAATTAGCTTAACGCAACTTTGCACATCGCAGTCTATCGTGGGAAAATAACGCTGTGTTAACATTGTATTCTCAACACGGCTGTACCATGCGATAGTCTCACGCTAACGCATCAAATGACCGCGATAAAATTACTGTGACGGCAAAAAAAACACGAAACAAAAACGCAAAAAAAGTTGCGATGTGGCCAACCGCGATAAAAAAATCAGCGATAACCAGCGACAGGCCTGCAATTCCCACGCGTCATGTGGGAAAATGCACTATAAAAGCACCAAAAAACACAAACAAAATAATCCAAACTGCGTAGCACCATGGAGGAAGCCGGAGCAAGTACAGAGGACGACCAGAACCCCACAAGCCCCCAGGAGGACCAGCCTGGGACCTCGGAGTCACGGAAGGGCAAGGAGAAGAAGACGAGGAAGACGAGGTTCAGTCCGCAGGAAAACAGGATCATCATCACGGAGGTGATAGAACACCACCAACAACTGTTCGTCACCTCCAACGTGTCATTGGCAAATAAAAATGCAATATGACAGTCCATCCTGGACAAGGTGAATGCAGTCGGAGTGAGGAGGAGGACAATTGGAGAGGTCAAGAGGTGCTGGAATGATGTGAAGCGCAAAACCAAGAAGAAACTCGCTGACAACCATCAGGCAGCAATGCAGAACACAATGCAGTCCAGCGGAACACCAGGAGCTGGATGAGATAGAGGAAATGGTGGCCACAGTCATCAGTGGGGAGACGGTGGCAGGAGTTGGGGGTCCGGACACTGCTCGACATGACCTGATACAACAGCACCAGGGTGAGTACCAAACAGGGACTGGGGGGACGGGGGGAGATGGGCACAATGGCACACATGCACAATTAAGTAGAGCACACTGCACACCCACAATGACTCTGGATCATGTCCCTGATCCCCTTGGCACACTGCAGCACACATACAAACAGCAAGTAGGCCCCCGTCCACTATGGGCACAAAGGGGTCCCTCCCCACACAGCACCAGTCTCACAACCAACCCATGCACACGTGTCAAAACCAGCAAAGATGCGTGTCTGTGAGCCACCATGACAATGCAAGTGACACTGCATGACGAATAGCATGGCTGCAGTCCAATTATCATGACATGGTGCACGCCACAACACTGGAGTGGCTGAGTGTGGAACACATCCGGAAAGGAGCAGGTCACACTCTGACACATCCACGTGCACAAACAACCCCTGACGTCAACAACACATCTGCGGATAAACCATGCCCAAGAGTCCAAAATACGAACAAGAGTCAAAATTAGCCAAGTCTGCAACATCTCAGCACTGTAGAAGCACAGAAGTCAAAGGCACACCGCCTCAAAGGGATAAGGGGCAGCAAAATCACAGCTGCAGTGGCGACTCTCCCACAATGCAGCACACACACATAGCAATAACAGCACATCAACATTGACGACAATGTGGTACAAAGTGCAACACTTTTACTACAGAACAGAGGACACAACTGGTTCCGCTTGTGCATAGAAACTGGCCAATCACATCTGGCATAGCAGGAAACTGTGAGATGAAAATGTACGTGTACAACCTCACATCCGTGATGTAGTTCAAATGTCCACTGTCCCGCATCAAATAGTCAGCTCCTCCCAAACAGTCCCAATGTACATTGTCATGCAGTCTGTATGTAAACTAGAACAATGCATCAACATACATGTCAACACAAAGTTAAAATGCATCTCCCCTTCACATTGCAGAGGGACAATCAACACCTCCTGCAGAGCAGACCAGACAGCTCATCAGTGATGATGAAAAGGACCTCCACACCTTCGACACCGATGCCCTACAACAGCACATGAACATCTTAGGCAACCCACCTCCAGGAGCAGGGTAGCCCAGCTGCATCGAGGAGACCCCCTGCACAGACCACACACCACGAAGCACCCACCACCACAGCTGGCTCCGAGCACCTCACCGAAGCACACATCGCATTCCAAGGCCAGGTGTTAGACTGCCAGAAGGAGGTGGCTGAACAGGTACGGGTGGGTTTCGACCTCATGGCAGCCGAACTAGATTACATACGTGGGTGTCTAATTCCCATCAGGGACCACTTACACTCCCCAACAGACACCCACACTGCGACAGAGACACACGCATTTGCACATTTCCAGTACTGAACCACACCCAGAGCCCCGGGATAATCATTCACTCCCCTACGCTGTACTTGCGTACGCCTGCCCAGTCCACTCCTCTTACGTATAAAGGGGGGGGGACAAAGCTACATGTCCAAGGTCTTACCCACTGCCTGAGGTGACATGGTTGCGTCCGCTGTACACAGCACAATGTAATGTGGTAGGGCCCGGGGCCATCATGCATACGTAATGAGCACACGGACACACTTTGATAGTTAGTTGAACTGGCTACGGGCACGTGCGTCCGGCCACTTTTCATTACCAGGGTCACCTGACCAGTGACGCCTTTGCTGGATGGGTGTGGGGTGAGTGTGAGCCAGCCCTCAGGGAGTGGTTGCTGCTGGCAACAACTTGAACAGTGATCACTATTAAAGTGGAAACAGAAAACACCAACATAACACAAACAACTGCGAAGCATCATGGTGGTAGCCGGAGCAAGTACAGAGGTCACCCAATATTCAATCAGAAGGGTCCGTGAGTTGCAGTGCACTGAGGTAGGAGCACCAGAGCTGAGCGTGCTCATGTGAAGAAATTGTCTAGGATTGTGTCCCTTCGGGATATTCCTGCTGCAGCTGCAGTGGGGTGTGTTACACCTGCCTCATCTTCCTCATCATCGTCCCAGGTCTTCCCCACTGCCTGAGGTGACATTGTTGCGTGAGCTGTCCACAGCACAAAACTCAATCAGAAAGGGTCCATGAGTTGTGGTGCACTGAGTTATTGGCACTTGAAGAGCTGAACCGGGTATCAAGCTGATGATGGCATCCAAGACAGGTGTGAGCAACTCTGATAGTCTGGCTGTAAGACTCTTTCGACTCTGACAGTTGTTGGCTGGAGGTGGTCCTGGCGGTGGTGGCGTGTGCAGCCAACGGTGATGCGTCGTCCGGGCAGGTCAGGACTCGATTTGATGTGTGAGCCCTGGTGGACCGCAGTTGAGGCCGGAGGCAGCGGTCAGCGCAGGGCCACAGACACATGGCGTTGATGACCCCCAGGCCATCGACTCAGAGGCCATCCAATATTCAATCAGACAGGGTCCATGACTTGAGCTGCACAGAGATAGTGGCCCAGGATGCACTGCGGCCGGCACAGGCACACTGCCACGGGACGGTGACTTGCGGTGCACTGAGGTAGGGCCAAGAGAGCTGAGCGGGTCCTCGTCGATGTCAAAGGTGAATGTCGCGGAGTGTTTCGGGGGACAGTGGAAGGTGTTCTTCCAGGGCATGATGCAGAGGGCAGAACCAAGCAGAAACAGGCAATATGGAGGAGATGAATGCTACAGACTCATTTTTAACACCAAGTCAGTATCAGCTACATGATGATGAAGACAACCCCCAGGCCATAGACTCAGACGCCACCAAAGTTCAACCAGAGAGTGTCCATGAATTTCGGGGCACAGAGTTAGTGGCACCAGAGCTAAAAGGGGATGCAGTCTGCGATGAGGCCTGTACAATGGTATAAACTCTGCCATAAAACAATCAAGACTCAGTTCCAAATGTGTGACCTACTTGACCGCAGTGTAGGACGGGGGCAGCGGTCAGCAGGGGCCCACAGCCAAGTGTCGTTGGCTTGCGATGCACAGAGTTAGTGGCACCAGAGCAGTTGTTGGTAGTGTTCAATCACCTCCATAACGTTGATCCTTTTCCCCTCCGGACTGAACCACGTCTTCCTCTTACTCCTCTCCTTGCGTACAATGATATGAACTCGGCCATTGAATAATCAAGACTCAGTTCCAAATGTGTGACCTACTTCACCGCAGTGTAGGCCGGAGGCAGCGGTGGAGTACGTCAACGAGAAAGGAGTGCTGGGGGCCTGTGTCGCCTAGGCCAGCGATGGTCTGAGGAGGCTGCCAAGGTCGCGGGCCTCGGGCTTGGAGCTTGCACCGGCACGTGGTGGGCCCTCTTTGACACACGCCGGTGTCGGCAGGTGAGCAGTGAGGCCTGGGTGCACAGGGGTGGCCAAGACGGGTCTGGGGACCAGCGGCCTGGGGTGCAGCAGGCGCACAGGATCGCAGGCACCACCACTCACGGCGTGGGCCTCGTGGCGGGGTGAGAGGTGCCGCCCTGGCAGACACGTTGGCCATTCCGGAAGAGAACCACACCAAGAGCAACATGCTTTTTATTCACACCCCTACGCTGGCCTGGCGTACGCCGGGCCAGCCCACTCCGCTCACGCTTACAGGGGGGGACGTAACAAGCTACATTTCCACAATCTTCCCCACTGGCTGAGGTAACATGGTTGCGTCCACTGTCCACTACACTCCAAACACCAGCAGTGTATGTCGACATGGAAATGTCTGTGGTCTGCATACTCAAGTCTGTCCAGCACATCCACGCCACACTTGGCATTGTGTACATTCTCATTCATGGGTCACTTGCCTCCTTCGCACATGCCTGGTTCCCACCTCTCCCCAAATTCTGCTATTGTGTGGCTGTGGTGCCATGCCATTGTTGGCTTGTGCACATGGCTAGCCCAGGTTACCACAGTGAGTTGTGTTGTCGTGTCCGGTATGTGGGCATGTTGTTTGTCATGTTGTATGTGATTTTGTAACGTGTGCATTCCCAGAGTTGTGAGTTGTATGTTGGTGGAGTTGAGGTGTGTGGTGTGTTCAGTTGGTACTTACCGACGAGCATTGCATTTGCATAGATACCAGCCTCAAAGCGCTGGTTGATGATGGACTGTTGGAAGATGAAAGAATCATGCACACTGCCTGGTTATTTGGCGACGGCATTGGTGAAGAGTCCCCGGTGGTCCCCTATTGCCTGCACATTGATGGAATGCGTGTGCTTCCTGTTGAGGTAATTGTGTGCAGTGGCGGCAGGGGGCACGAGGAGTACATGTGTGCAGTCGATTGCCCCAACACGTGCGGGAAGCCAGCTATGGCGTAGTACCCTTGCTTGGTCCCCAGCTGTTCCTGCGCAGTGTGTGGGAAGTAAAGGTGCTGGTGTACCAAGCTGATGATGGCATCCAAGACAGGTTTGAGGTACTTGGATAGGGCTGGCTGTGAGACTCCTCCGACTCTGGCAGTTGTTGGTTGGAAAGTCCCAGAGGCCAACAGGTGCAGCACAGCCAGCAGCTTTGTCTGCGGAGGGATGTTGGTTGTCCGCTGTGTTGGTACCGTCACCCTGTGGGCAATGTGGGTGAGGATGCGGAGGATGGTTGTCCTTTTGAGCCTGTAGTGGGCAATGACATCCTCTGGTGTTAAGTCTGTGAGGCTGGTGCGTTTTCTGAAGGTCCGCTGTCTTTGTCTGCGCTGCCTCTGTGGTAGTCCAGGGGGTCGCGGGGGGTCCGGGGGTGGCGGGCCTGGGGGTGGTGGCGGTGGGTGTTGTGGCCCTCTTGGGGCTCCGAGCTGCATGATCAATAGCTCCATGCCATCTGTTGTTCTTCAGGTGTGGCTCTGGGCTGGGCTCCCTTTTATGGTGCAGGTTGTCGTCCGACTTAACACCAGGTAAGAGCAGGTGTTAAATCCCTGCTGCTAATGCGCCTTATCGCCTGTTTTGTGATCTTATTGCCGATCTGGCTGGTCGTTGAGAATGTTGCGAAGTGGTGTTGTCGCGGGTTTTTGCACGGGAACGCCTACTCTGCATCTCATTAGCGTTAGTTGCCGGTGTCATCCGTGGCAATGTTTTTTGCGGCTGCTATCGCAGGAAAACTGGCGATATCGGTTGTTAGCACCAGCTTGTGAATAGGGCGATAAATCTATCGCCACTTTGGCTGCGATAAAGTGCTGCTAACTCGGCGATAAGTCCTTGAGAATATGCCCCATTGAATGTGACGCTGCCACCTATTATCAAGGGTGGCGATAATAGGTGCCAGCGCCGAATTTAAGACCAGAAAAATCCTGGTCTTAGGTTGGCGAAACGAAGAGAAATGCTTAATTTCTCCTCGTTTTTGCTATTTTCATGTGTGCTGCCTTGTGCAGCACACATGGAAATAGCAAAATGCCATTGTTTGTTTATGTACAGGAAAGTGTCCCTTCCTGTACATAAACAAACCTTTTAAAAAATGCCGTTTTGTAACTTACATGTGTGCTGCATGAAGCAGCACACATGTAAGTTACTAAACGGCATTTTAGGTTTGTTTATGTGCAGGAAGGGACACCTTCCTGTACATGATCAAACCTCCCTGCTCGCAGACACCCTTGCACTCTGGTGCAAGGGTGCCTGCGTTGGCGTTAAGTCATGAGACTTAGCGCCGTCGCAGGGGGAAACGCCAGGCTGCACCACATTCTTGAGAATAGGGTGCAGCCTGGCGTTTCCGAAGTGGCGGTGAGAGGCGTTTAGCCAAGGAGGCTAACGCCTCTCACCGCCACTTCCTTGTGAATATGCCCCTAATTATTTAAGGTTTGTCTGAAGAAACTGACGCACCTTTCCCACTACCTAAAAAACGTGGCAAATTGTGGTTCTACTTGGTACTATTGGCAAGAAGGGAAATATGTAGAAATTGTATTTAGTCAAGGTCTCCAGTATATGTGAAGAATGCTTAGACTCAATATTATATGTTTTAAACTGAGAACGGAAGTGTTTAATTAGAGAGAACGCTAAGATGTGGAAATTGGTCGTGATGCGGTTGAATAAAATACCAGTAGAAAATGATTGTTGGTTGTCCAGTGATTACACCTGATTATCTCTCTGTAAACTTTGCCCGCTTGTCACAGGCAAGGCAACTGTGTCGGAGAGCAATTCTTTAACTGAAACTTCGGTATGGTATGGTTGTTCGAAAATGCTTCGACCCTATAAAAAAAAAGGAAAGGTATCTGCGGTGATATGAGGACAAAAAAAACAATTTCAAGGTGAGGAAAGTAGCGGAAATTAGAATTATAAATATCGGCAGCAAAGTGCCTGCGCCTTTTAAATGTGTCCGGCAGCTGTGCTGTGCGTCCGGCAGCAATCCTGCTAACGGCTTCAGCTCACAAATGATCACATAACACTAGGCCTTGCATGAGCATCACGACACACCACATGACTACTTCATCACGCGTCACTGTGATATGGCACATTTACAGTATGTAACAGCTACCGCAGTACGGAATCAGCACTGCAGGTTCAGAGATGCAACACACTGACCAACGCACGGCACTTTTAATCACCACGTGGTTCTCACAGCGATCTTCACAAGGTGACAAGGCAATGAAACTCCTATCAATTAACTGTGAAAGACAGGCTTGGGCACACTAGAATTCAGACTCTGAAACTCTAAACAGCTGTTCGATCATCTTACCCAGTCTATGGTCAACCTTTTATTGAAAACTGCATATAAGAAGGTGAAAAAGTATAATTGAGGCATTGGATAGCATTTGAAACTACAAAGACTGCACGTGATAGAAGATTGGAACAATACTATGGCGAATAATATTCTATCTAATATTAGTGTATTACCCTAACTTATTGTTTTCATTTATTATGTTAGCTTACTATTTTAACTACTTGTTTTTTTATTTTTTTATTTTATAAATTGTATACATTCACAAATACTGTTGCCGGGTAAGCCACCACTGGCAAATATCGCTCTTACATTGTTGTATATATGGTTACCCTTTTGCTGGTTAATTTTTGACAGCGAAGAAGCTGTAGGGAGGAAAGGACAGTAAAGTTAGAGTTGAAAGAGAAAGGGGATAGGACAGACATTAGAGAGATACCCATCTTAGGCTTTACATTAGTATCTGTTATATCGGTTGCATTTCGTTTCACAGCAAATCAATGTTCTTGCGTCAGCCTTTGAGCCCACCCAGGCTCTGCCTTGTACTTAGTCTTTGGCCTTGGGTCGGTAAGCTATAAGTGCGGCCCCGTTGATTATGGGGGGTCGTAGTGGTCTAGGAACGTGCCCAGAGTCTCCCACAGTCCCCTTGAGGACGCTTTCCAGGGCGAGTACTGCAGCGCCATGCGGTCCGCTAGTTATTGTGTTTCAAGTGATAACAGACTATTGCGGCAGCAAGCATTTCACAACTTCCACAGTTTCTCTCTGAGTCAGAACGCCCCCCCCCTCCTAGAAAAAATAGAAGAGATTATTTGACTCACGTTTCATAGCAATTTCTGGGGAGATATTTTCTCCTGCGAGGAAACAGTTAGTAACTATGCTGCTTCTTTAAAGGCCTAGCATGTACCAGTGAATTCGGAAATTTGACAGACCCCACTTATTAGAGAAATTACTGGTAAGTTGTACTTATGACCCAAGAGACAAGAAAAGTTATTGGCAAAGAAACCCTTTCTAAAAAGATGCCATTGACAATGTATAAGGGATGGAATATACATCAGGTTGGGTCATAGAAATACAAATTGGCTCAACATGTACCATTGAAAGAATAGTTGGCTCAGGTTTTATCAGAGGCATAAATGGTGATAACAAATCTATTGTAAAAAAAAGTGCGGACTGATATCGTAAAAAAGAGGGTGAGAGTGTATTTAAGGATTCTAAGGTTAATTGCTATACGTGCGGCAATCCCGCAAACCTATCTAACAGCCTATGTTGTTCTACCCGCAACCTGCCATGCAGATACTGTGGGGAAAAAAGGTCATTTAGCTCAGATGTGTAGACCAATTACCATATATAAGGAAATATACAGTGCCAGTGGTAAAGACAGGGAAAAGGCAATGGGCTAAGAAAACAGAAGCACAGGACTTCACCACTTCTGCCTCGCCACCCAACTGGTCAATGAAGCCTGCAGAATGTAGGGATTTTCTGTAATTCACAGAACTAAATGTCATTATGATTGTGAATATACATACCTCAACTCTATCTCTGTGAAACCAACTCTTTGCAGCTTAATATGAGGCTGGTGACTCCTGAAAACAGATCTCAAAAGCGGCACTGATACAGGTCTCTTTATGCCCTCTATGCTTTTTATAACTACCTCAAGTGTTATCACTATGCACTCTCAAAACCCACAGATATTATCTGTGGAGTGCTCCAGGGTTCGCCCCTGATCCCCACCCTCTTCAACATCTATATGGCCCCCCTCGCAACCATCGTCAGAAGCCAGGGACTCAACATCGTCTCATACGCCTATGACACCCAGCTGATCCTCTCCCTCACCAGAGAGCCAGCAACAGCCAGAACCAACTTCCACAGTGGAAGAAGGCCGTTGCTACCTGAATGAAAGACAGCTACCTCAAGCTGAACTCGGACAAGACCGAAGTACTCATCCTGGGACCCACCCCTTCAGCTTGGGATGACTCCTGGTGGCCAGCCGCTCTGGGATCTCCCCCCACCCAGACGAACCACGCACACAACCTCGGCATCATATTGGACTCATCGCTCACTATGAACTGCCAAATCAATGCAGTTTCCTCAGCCTGCTTCCACACGTTCCACCTGCTTTGAAAGGCATTCAGATGGATCCCCACAGAATCCAGAAAGACGGTCACCCACGCACTCATCACCAGCAGACTCGACTACGGCAATGCACTCTATGAGAATCACTTTCAAGCTCCTCACTCACGCCTACAAATCTCCTCACGACGAAGGACCAGCATACCTGAACCACCTCATCACATTCTACGTACCCACCAGACAACTATGATCCTCCCAACTCGCCCTTGCCTCCGTCCCCAGGATCCGCAAGACCAGAACCAGAGGAAGATCATTCTCCCACCTTGCTGCCAAGACCTGAAACATCATGCCCCTCCACCTCAGGCAATCGGCGTCGTTGACCCAATTCAGGAAGGACCTCAAGACCTGTCTCATCGAATGATCCTCCACCCAGTCCGACCAGCAGCCCCCCACCCCTAGGGCCTTGAGACCCTCATGGGTGAGTAGCTGCGCTATATAAGACTCTGATTGCTTGATTGATTGTGAAGATGAGGTATAGTTTCTCCTTGAGTTCTATATACTATGACATATCATTAATATCCTGTTATTCCTAAATTGAGCATTGATTCTCTAATATACTATTCCTGAATTTATGAACATACTTGAATCTTTTTAAGTTGTTTCTTCCATAAATGCAGATTGTCTGCAAAACCAATACTATTAATGCAGACATGATTAATATCATTACTTGCTCTGATGTTGGCTTTCTGCATGAAACACCATTTGGGCATTTAGAGCATAACATTGTTCTATCTCCCAACATCTCTTTTCCAGTCAGAATGTTGGGAGGTTTCCATAAACTCTACATCTGATGGGGGTTTCCTTAAGCTACATATACATTGCCCTCCTCTCACTGTTTCTCAATAGGAACACATTTCTTAAGTTTACCAGTGCTTTATATATTATTTCCCTAGACACATGCTAAGTTCCTCCTACCTTCGCTAAAAGCATTTTAAAGACATAAGTAGCGGACTGTTCTGAATCAAATTCACCCATCTCAGGTAATAAAACTCCTGATGCAATATGCCCTGGCTAGTCTACCACGAGCCCCTTGCAGCATACATATTTCTGTATGACTGCAAAGGTTATCCTTCTGGTTCTTTTATTACTAAAAGGCACCTCACGTTTGTGCAAGAACCCTTTTCCAAAGAGAAAGCTTCGACTGATTCCTTTTAAGCTCATCTATCAATTGTTGAGTCTCAAAGGACATTCACTCATGCTCTCAATCATTTGTCCTACATGGATACATTAACCATTCAGCAATGATAACCCTCTTGAAAACGTTGCTCTTATTAGGATCCAGACAGTCCATCTGAAATCATACGCCAAAATCCTATGTCTTTGGGCTATACCTCTCACCAGCAGAGGTTCACTATCCCAGCAGCTAGGACTACCTGTGTCCTTGCCATATCCATCATTTTGAAAATAACATTTAAATGAGAGTGGTAAGATACTGCTACTAACTAGTAAACATTAATAATTTGATTGGTGAGCCCCACTTGGAGAGCCCGGCAAGAAGGTTTGATAGCTGGAAAGGAGTGGCATTACAGGGATGCACATTCTTTTCCCGACACCAGTGAATCCAAGCCGACCAGGCAGCTCTATAGACACACTTGAAGCCAGTGGCAAAAGACCAATTCACAAGATGAAGCGCTTCAATCGAAGGGTCATCCCCATTATTAAGCACCGCAAATCATTCCAGGCCAGGATGGTGGGATTGCCTTTTAAGGTTAGCTCACTGGAGATCCCTTCAGAGAAGGATGGCAGAAGGCAAAAAATTGTCTTTGTACATTCTAGAAGGGATGGGATTCAAATGTGGTCTCTGGTGAATCTGGACTATCACTATTGATTTATCATGAATGACAGATATGTGCAGCATTGATGCAAGACCACTCTTTTAGGAAGGCATCCATCCCCAAAATTTGGTATTGACCTGCCAACTCAAGAAACTGTCTGACTGCTTCTTCGGGAACTAGGCCAAACGATATATATTTAAATGGCTCCAAGTAGTCAGAATCATTTGAAAAATCCACGGATCCTACTTTGAATCATGGTAGCCAGAGGGATGGGTCAAGTGCATTTCCGTAACTTTAGTTGAAATAGGCTGGCAAATATTTGGCTTGAACATCTGATCCTCAGCTCTAGTGGCTCCTCCCTCATAAAGATTGCCAAGCACCTGCAACTTCTTCCTGGTGAAGAAAGTGACACGATTAGGGCCACCTGGGTCACTCGTGACCACCTCTCAGCCTTCCAAACAAATGAAGAGTCGGTCAGACAGTAGAGAATACAAACCAAAGTATTTATTAGTAATACACTCGAGTGGAGTCCGGTCTGACCAGCCTCCTTGGATTGCTGCAGAGGGACTGACTTCTTCCCCCAGGATAACGTATATTGTATATTTCAGAATCACTAAGACACGCCCAGACCGGAATTTTCCAGTTGGTAGTTGGTGAACAAAGAAGACACACAAAGATGAGTTGCTAGCCCATGACTGGGTACATGCTATCTCAGCGTCAAGGTTACTCTGCCCGTACCCGCCGCTCTAAGGGTGGGAGCAGGCCTATCTAGTGTGAAAAGTATGCAATAGCAAAAACAGTCTATTCATTAATACAACGAAACTCAACCTTGGAGGAATACAAAAAAAATATTGCAGCTGCTTTCTGCTGAGGCAGACAGAGTGAGACAGAAATTAGCTTCAATCATGACTCAAAATGGCGGCTGAATACAAAATGGTGCAGCGAATGCTAACTTTACATAGAGCAGTACACTGACAGAGTGAATGCATGACATTTACATTTCAACACTGGAAACCTGTGCATGTTGCAGTCTCCAAACATTTCTGGTGTGCAGTAAAATGCAGTATTGAGCCTACACACTCACAAGACTCATTCTGTTTAATGCCCTTGACAATAACCACAATTACTTGATTTGAGGTGATTTTTTTTATTAAGCAAGAGACCTCAGTTGTTGGTCCACGAACGTCCCGAGCCAGAAGTAAAGGGCTGCACACCAAATTTGTCTTGCTCATGACAGTTGATAGGACTTGCCTGCCATAGAATGGCCTTATGGCCCAAGGCTCAATTCACAGATGGGTCTAACTTCCTATCAGTCTTCATCCTCACACTGTTCGTTCTTATGCCCCTATTTTATTTGCAACTGACTAAGTATAATCATATGGTCACCTTCTTAGATTTACCCACTAATATTTCTTACAAGTGAGAGTTTGTCAAAATGGAGGTGTTATTCATTTTCCAACAATGACTCTGCACCTTACCGCTATTTTACTTGTTAACTTTTATTAGAACTACCTCTGTCTATTTGCATTTGGCCTCCTATTGGAACCAAGCTACATCCGCCTGATGGGCCCCAATCGAGGTATAACAGTCTTGGGTTGCTTGTGTTCTGGTTCAGGGAAGACCTGACCTGGCAGATCGGGCTGGACTGGTCCTATTGGAACAGGGGCAAGATTGATTTGCATAAGGATGGGTCCAAACTGAGGTGGCACGATGGGCAAAACAATTATGGGTTAGAATGTTACCAAAGTGAAAGCCATTGGTTAGGCATATTGCAAGCATTCCTTTCATCAACTTTTGTGTGTCTCATGTACTACTTGATGTGGCAAGAGTATGCCGAGACATGAGTTCCATGCTCACTGTGCCACTGAAACCAAGCTACACCTAACTGATTAGCAATGAAATCAGGGCGAAAACAGCCATGGGTTGCATGTGTTCGGATTCAGGGGGGATGTGGTAGTTCAGGCTGTACTGTTTCTATTGGAGCAGGGTCAAAACTGATTTGCTTACGGTTGGGTCCAAACTGAGGTGGCATAGTGGGCTAAAGAACAAAGTGTTGGAATGCTGCCCCAAGTGATTGCCAGTGGTTGGACTTATTGCAACCATTCTTCTCATTACCTTTTGTGTATTTGACAAATATATTGTTCTCATATATGTGGGTGGTAAATACACACTGCTGTCCACAGATGACACCATCTTGCCTTTAATCTTTTCACATTATCCATGTTATGTGTGGCACTACCAGTCAGTCAAGGCTTTTTAGTAAAGAAAACAGTTTGCAAGCTGAATTTTTGAGCCCATCCTTACAATTTTCAAAGCAAAACTACAAGTCACAAATGCAATGCACTGTTGCCTAAAAAAAAACGTAACTGGCTGAAGGTGATGGACAAGAAATGGAACCATTTTGCAGCTATGAACATATTTAACTATTTGAACATTGCAATTATATTCAGTTATTCCTCATGAAAGGGAAGGCTAATGCACAATTGCCTGCATCCAATAGGCAGATCTGTCAACCTTTAATCTGAAATGAGGAGATGACATTATGGGAGTTATTGGGAGGCTCCCTTTTGACACTTACTCCCAGACGGGATGCCTCTCAAAAGACATTACTGACTCCAATTACAGAGTGTTTCACCACCACTCTTTTCTTTAATTAAAGTTACAGCACTGTTTTTCAACATGCTTGACAGTGTTTCTAAGGGGTATACTAAATGCTACTATTGGTCAGAACCTGCTGCCTTCCTGACATCAATTCAGCCAGGGCCCCAGTGGGGCCAGACCCACAGTTTGAAGACATCTGTTCTGCAAAAAGAGGGAAGTGACACATTGGCCTGCCCAAGGTAGCCACCCACATACCTGCCAAATGCAGCACCACACACTCACACATCAATATGGTGATGTGTGAACAGAGACACAAACCTTTCTATGATAGCACTAGATAAATGCATGTGATTTATGAATATCAGTACCTGCTCCAGGTGAAAAACTTGATGACATTTGGTGTGACCCTTTCCCCATGTTCCGTAGTTGTGACTTTGGCCCTTTTGTCTATACCTCTCTCTTCCCAGCCTCATGACTCCTACACTAGTAATTCCTGCCTGAGCCCCTTGTCACCGACTCTGTGACTCTTCCCTTTGTCACCCTTCCTAACAAAGACAATGTGGGTGGGGCAAAAGTACCTACCATTAGATGCTCTAGAACCTTTCACCATCCACTTTCCATGAACATTCAGCGAGATATTTGTGTCATGGAAAAAGCTAATTAATGGTAGATTTAGAAAGAGTCTCCCAAAGAGAAAATCATTTTTTGCCTATAAATGCCAGTGATAAAAGAAAGGCGTTGCTATGTCCGTATCAGAGCTTTCATTACCTTGTGTTGACCAGTTCATTTTGGAACTTATATTTGTGTGTGTGTTTGTGTTTGGGCTTGTGCGTGTGTGTAAGTGACGTTCTTTAGGAAACTCTGTGTTTTATTTCTGTTAGAACTTTCAGCGATAGGTTGGTCATCCTCCAACGTTTTGCTTTCCTCCTACATTTTGATGAATTTGTTTTTGCTGGCCTTAGGACTCTGAGCACTTTACAACTGCTAACCGGTGCCAAAGGGCATGTGCTGTCTCATCTAAACATGGTAATATTGGTTGATACCCAATTTGCATTTTCCATTTACTTATATGTCCCTAGTAAAGTGGAACTATATGTACCCAGTGCCTATAAATAAAATGTCACTAGTTGTCCTACAGCACTGATTGTGCCACCCATTTAAGTAGCCCTTTAAAACATGCCTCAGACCTTCCATTTGCATAGCTTCTGTGTGCAGTTTAAACTGCCACTGACACTTCGACCTGGCAAAATACACCTTTTGTCAGGCCCAAACCTTCTTTTTTGTTTCTCATTACTGCAAGGTCTATCTCTGACATAGGATAACATTGGAGTTGCCTTATTATATTGTATATGTGTAATTTCCAAATGGGAAGAGATAGCTGGTTCATGTCTGGTGTCTCTGGAATCCTAATATCAAATCCTAATTTATGGGAAAGTCAGGTTTTAAGTTACAATTCTGAAAATGCTACTTTTATAAAGTTGTCATTTCCTTGCCTTAGCCATTTGGTGCCTGCAGCCTGTCTCTGATCACATGACTAGGTGTAGTTGGCAGTGGGACTTTGTGCATTCCTCCTAGACAGCCACACACAATGGGAGCTGAGGTGTGACTGGTAGGGCCATCACTGGCAGGATGGTAGGGAGGACCTGGGCCAAGCATCACTCACACTTGAATAATCTTTGTCCTGTCTTCACACAAAGGGCCTAACTATGCATACCCACGCAATGCTCCGCAACCAGGATTTAAGGTAATTTGTTCACCAAGCCTAACTGGATCCCTGTAGCTGGCTGCGCACCATCGCGGACAATCTGAACGTGTGACTTTGTCTCGGTCCGGCATCGACCAGATATTCACATTTGGCACTTGGTGCTTTTTGTCGCTATTTTGACCTAAAACTTTAAAACTGAATATCTCTGGTTCTACTAATTGGATTTTTGTTGTTTTGGTCTTGTTTATTAAGCTCTAGTATTCTAACTTGGTGTGGGATTCTTTTTATGGTGTTTTTCACTGTGTTACTGTTTGAAGTATTGTACAAATATTTTACACATTGCCTCTAAGTTAAGCCTGACTGCTCTGTGCCGAGCAACCAATGGGTAGAGCACAGGTTAATTTGGGGTTTGCTTGTGCCTTACCCTGACTAGGATCGTGGTTGCTGCGTGGCCAAGGCTCACACCCTTGTCAGCCAGTAACACAATTACAATGATCATAAATGGAGCTTTTATATTGAAGCAATTTCTCATTGTATGGGAATTTTGTGACTCCTTCATATTTGGCAATTAATTTCACTCGGACTAACAATGTAATGAACTTCAACTAAAACAATAATTAAGACAATTTTTTTAGCTGGTTTGTTTAGTTTGTAAATAAAATGTGTTTCCCATTATCTTCATTGATACGTTTGTTGTTGATAGCTTTAACTAATAAATAATTTTACACATATTAAGGTAAACAAGTAATTTTTTATGTAGTTAATTATAATATTGTTCATGAAGTGGTATCTATGTGACCATTGCAGATACAGTGACTGGAAATGGATCTGCAGAGGGAGTGCTACAGAAAGGAGATTTGAAGAAAGGGTTGCACGGGTATGAGTTCTGAACAAGGGAACCATGCATAAACTCAACCATAATAAAGAACCAAACCAAAACGGGAGTAGAAGATGGGAGCACATTGAAAGGGATCCTTTTAGGATGAGACACATATAGTAGAAAGCAGAGGAGAAGGATCAAGCATGAAAGTGATGGAAATGAGGACATTTGGATGACACACTTAACACACCTGGGGACCCGGAAAGGGGAAAGATTTCAGTCTCAAATGCGTGTAGGTGTTTGGGTAATGGTTCAGTCAAACAATAGGGTCTATAGACAACAAAGGGGAAATATCGCCTGCACATTTGGGCCTTGGAAAGGTTTAGTAAGCCCCCCCAGCAGTACTGCATGAAGGTAGTGCTCCGATTATGATTGTATGGAGTTGAGAACTCAAATTCTAGAGCATTTCCAATCCATATTTCTTTGGCAAATTGTGGCTCCCTTGCTAGTATGCGACTGAAAGGAAGACCCATTGACAGAAAGGGATTTGATATGCATCAACGGTGCCCTGCCTGGCACAGGGCCAGGATACTCTTTAAGGTGTGCTGTTTGAATACACCGTAAGTTCGGTTGTTTCGTCTTAGATGAGTAGGATCCAGACTGCTACACTGAAGGTTGCGCTGTGATTGTGATGTGATGTGCCAGGCACTTAGGCAGCTCATTGGAGCTCTACTGTCTAGCCTGGGACATGAGGTAGTCACATCCAGGAGTGACACAGACACAAAGCCGGTGTGAAGAGGTTTCATATGCCCTACTTGTCTTTACAATCAGTTCTGTTACGAAATCCATTGCTTGGCAATTGTTCCTATTGGTTGGTATCTGCTGGGTTGGATGTTAAAACCGTGGTCTGCTTATTTAGCTTGCTTTATCCATGACCAGGTTTTTGTCAGGTATTTAGAAGACATGTCTGATCTATTTACTGACATGGCACTATTAACATATATGCATCTGATTAACTGGCAAAATTCTTCCTGATATGATTTACTGCTAAGTTCTGCACATATGGATCTCTGGTGTTGTTATGATTATTGTCTTTTCCTTTCAGATATCCCCCATTTCTGAATTGTGTATGCTGGTTATTAGACATAATGTAGAAATATAAAGTGCATATTTGTTCATGCTATTTATGCATGTGACAATATGCTTGAATATATTCGTATTAGTTTCTAGGAATCTGGGCCCTGATATACAAAGATTCCTCATATGCAATCATAAACTGAATCAAATAATGATCTGCAATTTGTGTTTTCTTATTAGTAATCTACTAAATTGGGTTCAGTAGAAGTGGGTACAATTTGCACACCGACTTCTACCGAATGCATTGGTATTTTGTGAACCAACCTATGTATGAATAGGTTGATTCACAAAATGCCAGTTTGTAGTGAGTTGCAATGCAACCTACCGCACTAATATGCATAAGGTAGGCCGCAAATTGAGACCCACAGCGATTGAGAACGGTCTTAGGCATGATGGCCTGCTGGGGTCAGCAGACCACCATGTCTGTGATTGCTTTTAAATAAAGCAATCCTTTTTTTCATTTTTTTTAAAAATGCAGCCCGTTTTCCAAAAAGAAAAATGGGATGCATTTAAAAATAGAAAATGAATAATTGCCACTGCCTGCTCCTAAAAATGTTGTTGTCCACATTCAGAAAGGGGAATGGGTTCCCTTTTGAGAATGGTTATCACTAATGTGGATCTGGTAGTAAAATACTAATGCTTTGCAATCAGTTTTCGGTCACAAAACAATACATAAGTTAAGGAATCAGTATTTGGAAGGGACACCCTTACGCTATATTGATTCTCTATTTATCCTGAAACCACCATTGCAATTCGGTAATGTTACAGAATTGAAATTTGGGTTTTGTACATTTAAAAGCACCATTTTGCGGTTACAAAGGATCAAATGTAACGTTTGCGACTGTAAAATTGCTTTGAACATCAGGTCCCAAGTATCCTGTTCGAATGATTGTTTTGCATGACGGACAAGGTTTCATGGAAGATAAATAAGTTCACTTCTCATCTACTGATATTCAAAAAAAGAGCATAGGTTCACAAAATGTAAGAAGTAAGTGAAAGGGTGCCAACTGCCAAGGTCCTTTTCAAGTAATTGTTTATTCTAAAAGACTCAACATCAAAAAATACAACATATAAACTAAAAAAAGAGTTTGAAAGAATAGTCGGGACTTCATACCAGAGACTCAAGACAGAGCCATGCAGAATCATATTATCTTCTTTTGCTGAAGGCTGCAGGGAGGTGCTCTACACCTTCGCTCTGTGGGCTTACCAACCTTACTCTTGTCAATGCAGACAGGAATAGCAGACATTGCTATTTCACTTAACATTGGCTTGATTGTTCAGAGGAGGTATGCAGGAGTGATCCACTTTGGAAACATGGTGCTAAAATTAATTTAGTTAGACAAAGACGCGAGGGTGGGGTTGTAAATATTGACATATTTAAATATTTATGCATTGACCAATAGTTTGCATCATTTTTTGCTGTTTTGGTAAACTCTGTAGCTACAGTTTGGTGATCTTTTTAATAGCTGCCATTCATATTGCATGCATTTGGATAGGATTTTGATTTTAAAAATGCATTTCTACTAATTATCCCTGTGATATCATTCAGTATTGATTGGTAACTGAAACGCATCTCATTCAAATACTGCTCAGTGGGTTGTGGGGTGGTTGCAGTCTAAATGGTTTTCTGTCTCGGTTTGGCACATTAACAAAGTCCTCAGTGCCAGGAGGTCTAGAAATCCTGTCCCGGGCCATGTTCTTGAAAACGTATCAGTGCTTCTCCAAAATGTCAGTATCATAGTCCTTTTTCTTATGTGTTGTGATAGCACAATAACTCTCTACTCTCAACTGAGCCCTGGCCCCAGCTCCAGGAAACTCCTCTGCCTGTATCGTTTCAAGACAGGAGTAGCAAGGTTGTGATGAGTCTTGAAAAAGGAATGACAGTTGGAGATAAAAGGTGCTTTTGAAACATCTACAACCCAACCATTCACAATCCAGAAGTGACATGTCTTTGCCCCAGCCTTTCTGACACCAGTACCTTGCTGTCAGTGGACGAAAGAAATTATTCACAATTACTAAAGGGAGATCCCTTTATTCCTAATAGAGTGGACCAAAGATTCCAGTCTCACCACTTGACATGAAAGTTGTGAATGTGAAGTAAATGAAAATAGGTGTATTCATCCTAAAAGAACAGTCACCTAAATAGGAAACTGAGATCAATTTTGAGATTGTGAAATGGGGTTCAAAATTTTGCCCCGATTCACAAAGCTCTAACTTAAAATCATTACATAACTACTCTGAGGGGCATATTCTCAAGGAGCCATCGCCGAGTTAACAGCACTCTATCGCAGCCAAAGTTGCGATAAATTTATTGCCCCATTCACAAGCTGGTGCTAACAGCCCACAACACCAGTTTACCTGCAAAAGCATCCTCAAAAAACATCGCCACAGATGACCCCTGCAACTATCGCTAATGAGATGCAGAGGAGGCATTCCCGAGAAAAACCCGCGACAACACCACACCTCAACATTCTCAACAACCAGCCCGATCAGCGATAAGACCACAAAACAGGCGATAAGGCGCGTTAGCAGCAGGAATCTAACACCTGCTCTGACCTGGTGTAAAGTCGGACGACAACCTGCACCATCAAAGGGAGCCCAGCACACAGCCACACATGAAGAACAACAGATGCCATGGAGATACTCACTATGCATCCTGGAGACCCGAGAGGGCAACAACACCCACCCCCACCCCCCCGGACACCCACCGCCCCCCCCGGACCAACACTGAGGCAGCGCAGACAAAGACAGCGACCCTCCGAAAATGCACCAACCCCACAGACCCAACACCAGAGAATGTCATTGCCCACTATATGCCCAAAGGGACAACCCTCCTCCGCATCCTGACCACCATAGCCCACAGGCTGACGGTACCAACACTGCGGACAACCAACATCCCACCGCAGACAAAGCTGCTGGCCGTGCTGCACGTGTTGGCCTCTGGTACCCTCCAACCAACCTCCGCCTGAGATGGATTAGTCACACAGCCTGGCCAATCCAAGTCCCCCACAACCGTCATGGATGACACCATCAGCTTGGTACCCCACTATCCATACCTCACACACTGCGCAGGAACAGCCGGAGACCAAGCAAGGCGTGTACGCCACAGCTGGCTTTCCGCTCGTGTCAGGGGGCAAGTGACTGCACACATGTCCTACTAGTGGCCCCTTGCGACACTGCACACAAGAAGCGCAACAGAAAGCGCACGGATCCCACCAATGTGCAGGCAATTGTGGACCACCGTGGAATCTCCGCCAACGACGTTGCCAACCACCCAGGCAGTGTGCATGATACCTGCACCTCCCGACAGTCCATCATCAACCTGCGCCACCAGGATGGCACCCACGAAAATGCACTGCTCGTTGGCCAATACCAAATGCACGCACCACACACCTCAACTCCACAATCATGCAACACACAACACAGGAAATGCACACGTCACAGGCTCACATACAACATGCACACTCACCAGACACGACAGCACAACTCACTGTGGGAACCTGTGCCAGCCATGTACATGAGCCATCTACGGCAAGGCACCTCGGACACACAATAGCAAATTGTCGGAAGAGGTGGGGACCAGGCATGTGCGAAGGAGGCAAGGGACCGATGAATGAGAATGTTCACAATGCCAAGTGTGTCGTGGATGTGCTGGCCAGACTGCAGTATGCAGACCACACACATATCCATATCGACACACACCGCTGGTGTTTGGAGTGTAGTGGACAGTGGACACAACCATGTCACCCCAACCAGTGGGGTAGTCGTGGAAATGTAGCTTGTGACGTCCCCCCCGTAAGCGTGAGCGGAGTGGGCTGGCCCGGCGTACGCCAGGCCAGCGTAGGGGTGTGAATAAAAGGCACATAACCCTGGGCGTGGTCCTCTTCCGGAATGCCCAACATCCCTGCCAGGGCGGCACCCCTCACCCCGCCACGAGGCCGACGCCGTGAGCGGTGTTGCCAGCGATCCTGTGCGCCTGCTGCACCCCTGGACGCTAGTCCCCGAATCAGTCCTGCCCGCCCCTGCGCACCCAGGCCTCAATGCCCACCTTCCGACACCAGCGTGTGTCGATGAGGGCCCACCACGTGCCGGTGCAATCTCCAAGCCCGAGGCCTGCAACCTTGGCAGCCTCCTCAGACCATCACGGCCTCCACAACACAGGCCCGCAGTATTCCTTTCACGTTGACGTACTCCACCGGCATGCACAGCGGACAAGTAGGTCACACATTTGGAACTGAGTCTTGATTACACCATGGCAGAGCACATAAATCATGGCTGAGTGTATGTCACTATACACCCTTCGATGTGGTGCCAACAGGTCTTAGTGTTACATCACAGCCGCAAGATTCTGTGGGCCCACGCGGACTACTGCTCTCGGCCCACGCTGCGCTCGAGTAGGTCACAGAATTGGAACTGAACATCGATTATTCAAAGGCAGAGTAGGAATCATTGCACGCAAGGAGGGGCATACGGGGATGACGCGTTGCAGTTGGAAGGAAAAAAGGATCATCATTACGGAGGTGATCGAATACTACTGACAACTGCCCTGATGTCACTAACTCTGTGCATCGCGAGCCTACGACACGTGGCTGTGGCCCACTGCTGACCACTGCCTCCGGCCTACACTGCGGTCCAGTAGGTCACAGAGTCTGGAACCGTCAATGCTGGAGTTCATATCAGTGTACCGGCATCATCGCTGACTGCATCCCCTCTCAGCCTCGGTGCCACTAAGTCTGTTCCCCGACATTCATGGACACTCTCTGGTCGTACATTGGTGGTGTTTGAGTCTATGGACTAGAGGGTAGTTTTCATCCTCATGCAGCTGATACCGAATTGGTGGTCGCAACGAGGCAGTCGCTTCCCACTCCTCCATTTGCTGCTTCCGGATAGCTTCTGCCCTCTGCATCATGCCCTGGAAGAACACCTTCCACTGTCCCCCAAAACACTCCGCGACATTCACCTCCGACATCGACGAGGACCCGCTCAGTCTGCGTGGCCCTACCTCATTGGACCGCAAGTCACTGTCCCGTGGCAGTGTGCCTGTGCCTGCCGATGTGCACCCGGGGCCACTAACTCTGTGCAGCTCAAGTCCGGGACCCTGTCTGTATGAATATTGGATGACCTCTGTGATGGTGGTCTTGGGGTCATCGACGCCATGTGCATGTGGCCCTGCGCTGTCCGCTGCCTCCGGCCTCAACTGCGGACCACCAGGGCTCACACATCAAATCGAGTCCTGACCGGCCCGGACATCGCATCACCGCAGGAGGCACACGCCACCATCGCCAGGGCCAACTCCAACCACCATCTGCCAGAGTCGAGACAGTGGTACTGGCAGACTGACGGAGTTGCTCAGACCTGTCGTGGATGCCATCATCTGCCTGATCCACTGCTCAGCACTCCAGGTGCCACTGACTCAGTGCACCGCAACCAATGGACCGTTATTGATTGAGTTTTGTGATGTGGAGATGTTGCGCAGCAATGTCACCTCAGGCAGTGTGGGAGACCTGGGACGTTGATGAGGAAGTTGCTGCAGGTCTAACACACCCCACTGCATCTGCATCAGGAATATCCCGAATAGACACAATCCAAGTTATTTTCATCACATGAGCGCGCACAGCTCTAGTGCCCCAACCTCAGTGCACTGCAACTCACGGACACTTCTGTTTGTATGTTGGGTGACCTCTGTACTTGCTCCGGTTCCCTCCATGTTGCTCAGCAGTTGACTCTGTTATGCATGTGTTTTCTGTTTCCATTGCACTGGTGTCCACTGTTCAAGTTGTTGCCAGCACCGAGCACTCCGTGCGGGCTGGCTTATGCTCACCACACACACATCCAGCACATGCGTCACTATACATGTGGCCCTGCCAATAAAGGGGCCGGGCGCACGTGCCCGTAGCCAGTTCAACATAATATCTGCGCGTGTCTCTATGGCAGTGTGGGTCTCCTTTGTGGGGTGTAGGTGGTCCCTGAAGGGTAATTGACACCCACGTATGTGATCTAGTTCGCCTTCCATGGGTTCGGACCACACCCGCACCTGTTCGGCCACCTCCTTTTGGCGTTCTGACACCTGGCATTGGGGTGCCATGTGTGGGTCGGTGAAGTGTTGTGGGCCAGCCTTGCTTGCGTGTGCTTCATGCTGTGTGGTCTGTTGCAGGGGCTGGGTTCTCCTCAAAGTGGCTTGTCTGCCCTGGTCCTGGTGGTGGGTTGCGTGGAATGTCCATGGGCTGTTGTAGGGCGTCGGTGTCGAAGGTGTGTTGGTCGTGTCCTGCATCACTGATGGGTTGTCTGGTCTGACCTGCTGGTGGTGTTGTTTGTCCCTCTGCAATGTGAAGGGGAGATGCATGTTGACATTGTGTTGGCATTTATGTTGGCGCATTGTTCTTGTAGACATGCAGACTGTGTGACAATGTACATTGTGGCTGTTTGGGCGGTGCTGGCAATTTGAGGGGGGACAGTGGACATTTGGACTACATGACTGTTGTGAGGTTGTACCCGTACATATGCATCACACAGTACCCTGCTCTGTCAAATGTGATTGGCCTGTTTCTGCGCGTGGGCGGACCCAGTTGTGTCCCCTGTTCTGCAGTGTCGGTGTTGCACTTTGTGCCACATTGTCATGGGATGTGCTGTGATTGCCATGTGTGTGTGCTGCAGTGTGCCACGGGGATGGGGGACATGACCCTGGGTTATTGTGGGTGTGTAGTGTGCTACACGACGTTGTGCATGTGTGCCATTGTGCCCATCTCCCCCAGTCCCCCCAGGACCTGTTCGTTACTCAAACTGTTGTTGTTGTGTCAGGTCCTCTCGAGCTGTGTCCGTACTCCCACCTCCTTGCACCGTCTCCACACTGATGGCTGGCCTCCATTTCCTCCAGCTCCTCCTGTGGCGCAGGACTCCCACCTCCTGTCGCCGTAGCTGCCTTCCTGTTGGCAGCGGCTTTGGGCCTGGTTTAGGTTTTTACGTCAGGCCAGCGCCTCTTGGCCTCCTCCATTGGCCTCCTCGGCACTCAGGCTGCATTCAAGGTGGTCTGAATGTGGGTCAGTTGCTGGTAGTGTTCTGTCACATCCGTGATTCTGGTCTTGTTTTCCTAAGGACTGCACCCCGTCTTCCTCTCCCTCTTCTCCTTGGACTTCCCCGACCCAGTTGGTCCTTGCTGGGGGAAACAGCCTTAACCACGAAGGCTGAACAACGATCAGCCTTAACAACGAAGGCTGAACTACGCAAGCCCTACTGCGCATATGTCTTAACCACGCATGTGCGTGGTTAAGGCATATGCGCGATAGGGCTTACGGACGGAAGCAGGAAGAGATCGTTGTGAGATAAGTGGGGTTGGGGGGTGGGTCGGGGTTGATTTGTGGGCTTAGGGTGGGTCGGGGGTAGTTTTCTGGGCTGGGGGGTGGGTCGGGTATTTAAAGTTAGGCTGGGATGGGTCGGGGGTTGTTTTTTTTGGCTGATTGTGGGTTGGGGTAGTTTTCTGGGTTGGGGGTGGCTCGGGGTGTTTTGAAGGCCGGGGGCGGGTTTGGGTAGTATTCAGGCATTGGGGGGGTGTTCGTGATAGTTTTCAGGGCACGGGGTAGACGTTTTAGGGTTCAGGGCGGGGGGTAGGGATCGTGATAGAACTTAGTACTTAGGGGGGGCAGGGTCGATTTTAGGGCTTAGGGGGTAGTTTAGTTTTCAGGGCATGGGGGCCGTTTTAGGGTTCAGGGCGGGGGGCAGGGTCATTTTTAGGGATTAGGGGGTAGCTTTTAGGGATATGGGGAGGGCGGAGTTGAAAAAGTGACTAGGGATGGGGGAGTGGGGTACTTTAGGAACTCAGGCCAGGTGCAGGGGATTAAATTCTCAACCACAAATATGTATTTACCAAAAATGCCTTAACACATGATTCTTTGTAAAGGCATGCGTGGCAAAGGCATATTCGTGCTTAAGAATTTCGTTGTTTAGACTTCGTGGTTCCGGCATGCGTGATAAACGCATTTGTGGTTCAATCATACAATCCCTTGCTGGTGGTCTGTGGGGCTTGTGGGGTTCGCGTTGGCCTCTGCGCTGGGTCAGGGTGCTTCCATGTTGCTACGCACTTTGGATTGTTTCTGGTGTGTTGTTTTTGTTGCTTCTATGGTGCATTTTCCCGCCAGACGCGTGGGATTTACAGGCCTGCCGCTGGTTTTCGCTGCTTTTTGTATCGCGTTCGGCCTCATCGCAGCTTTTTTGGCGTTCGTGTTTTGCATTTTTGAGGCGTGGCGTTGATTTTAACGCGGTCAGTTGACGTGCTATCTGGAGACTATCGCATGGTACCGCCATGTTGTGAATACTTGGTTAACAGGGCGTAAATGTCCCGCAATGGACTGCGATGTTGAGGGTTGCGTTAAGTCACTTTTGCGATGGTTATCACACATTCTTGAGAATATGCCCCTGAAGTTGTTAATTTTAGATTTTGAGTAGACATTATCTGGATTCACAAAGAATTTTAATAACGTTTTAGGAAATCTAAGATAATCTTTGCTATCCTGCAGTATTCCAATGCTCACAATTTATGAATGCAGATCTTCCTTTAGGAGAAAAATCTCTGTTTAACTGAGGCAAATGCATGTGCCTTTCCAGTATGGAAATACTCATACATTTAGGTTTGCCCCTCACAGAAATTACTGTTTTCTACCCCCGCCCCACCCTTTAACTTTAAAATGCAGCAATTCCACCATGTTGGCAGAATTTCCTCATTCATAAGAACACAGCCTGAATTTGAAATTCGACCAAACCTGACTCTAAGAATGAAGATTTCAATTTTAACTTTTCAGAGTGTTTTTATGCCTCCGCATAAAATCAAAGCAGGAAACAATCAGACCTAAGTGAAACAAAACTTGGGCATCCCTTAATTAAGATCTTTCGGCAAGAAATTCGGATTTTACAAGTTTTGCTGGAAGTCCAAATTTTATTAAAGACATGGAGGTGAGTATTATGCATTTCTTACTAGCTTTAATTAAATAGCTTTGAATTGAGATACTGAAAAAATTGATTTCATACCCTTGAATTGTCTGAATGATCCATGGCACTGCGGAAAAGGAAAGCCACTTCTTTAAGAAAAGAGGTATTCAACCTCTCTTTTAAAGAGGACAAGGTTGTACACATAGTGGCATATCTACCAGAATTGTGGTGCAGCACAGTGTAGCAAGTTACCTTGCTACGCTGCCCTAAGTCTCAGGGAAAGGGCAGGAATGCACAGTATTTATACAGTATGGTGCATTCCTGTTCTTTCCCCCTGCGCTCGCACCGTTTCAGCAGCCTAGCGCCAATGGAGTGTGTAGGAAAGATTGCTTGTGTGCAGGAAGGAACACTTTCTTGCACAAAAACAATGCATAGAGGCGTTTTCTCTTCCTATGTGTGCTGGGGAATGCAGCACACATGAAAGAGAAAAAAATGAGGAGAAATTAAAATATTTCTCCTCATTACACCTCACCTAGGGGAGGTGTATCTTTTTGGCACATCCTCAGGTTTACCAGGCTTGGTAAATCTAGGAATGCATAAAAAACCATGGGATTTGTGTGGGAACACTCACTGCAACGCCCATTGAACACCTCCCTTGTGCAGAGTCATGCAGCGTAGCGATTTGCGCTGTGTTGAATTACTCCATATTTATGAAGCCATTGCTTGGCTTCATAAATATTACTTGGAGCTGTGCGTCATGCATGTACCATGTTGCGTGGTGCAAGTATGACGCAACGCCCTCGTAAATATGCCCCTTAATGTTAGTGTTATTTGCTCTTGATTCGCCTCTGTATGATCCTTGTCAGAATCCTCTGTATCTTTACAGGAAGAAAATGGGTCTGGTGTACTGGAAACCATATTGGTCTCTTTGGTTGGCGATTTTTTTGAATGAGAAACAACTGGTAGAACGGCCCACTCTTCTACCAGTCAAGGAAAATCTTTACAGAGGGAAAATTACTCTTTATCAATAGGGGTGAATTGCCACCAAATAAAATAGCTTGAGATGGCAAACCAACTCGACAAGTTTGGGATAAATCTTAAGACCTTATTTAGAGTTTGACTGATGGGATACTCAGTGAAAGTTTGACAGGTATCCCCTCCACTGTTGTATAAGTGGCATAGGCTATAATGCACTTGTTATATGGCAGACGGGACATCCACCATGTTTATGATGGAGTACCCTATCCGCCAAACTCTAAATAATGCCACTAATGAGCAAATCTTTGTGACATTCATGGTACATGGCCGCATTTGTGATTACTGGTTCCAGTAGGAAAGTTCAGAAGGGTCAATGGTAATAATTGTCCTTTCTTTGGCATATTCTGCCATCTCAGATATCCTATTGACTGAACCCATAATGTCCACTGACTTATTTTGTCAGGAACACCATATCAGATCTAATCCCTCTTCCATTATTAGAGGAAAAGGACAATAGTTAGGGATCAGTAACAGGAGTCATGAGAACCTGATTAGAATTTGTAGGTCTTGGTCATTCAGATGTAAGTTTGTTCCTGGCTGGTTTATCTAATGGACATCAAATCCTAGGGTCAATATAATCTATCAAATAGGGTAAAATTGACCAATCAGATCATAAAGGGTGAAAATCATAGCTGGATCGAACACAGGATCACCAGCCCCATCTAACATTACTTTGAGCTTATGAAAGAAATTCTCATTATTGAATTTTGACACCATTCTCAATTTATTCTTTTTTAGCCGAACCAATTCAAATCTGCCCCATTATCACTGAATCAGTATGTGATGAATACAATACAACATCAGAATTATCATCACCCTGGTCACTGAATTCTAAATGTATGCGTTATTTTGGATACAGAGTCCACCTCTCATTCAGAAGGTCTTGTATCTGTCTGACTGCTAGTGTCTTGTAGTTCCTATAAACCCTTTATAGAATCTGCACGTTTAGACAACATACACTGTAGAATTGGTGTCAGACTGATTCTAGACACCCCCACCGGGTATGTTGACCTGTATACCAGCTAGCTCACAGTGCCACTAGAAACTCCTCTTATCAAGGAGAGAATAGTTCTTAGCAACTATTGAACATGACAACCCTGATCCCTCAGGACCGTGGAAACAGTGTACTACTTTTCGCTCAGTCACTCGTGCTCACTTAGTCTCAGAGAGATACACAGAATAAACGGTATGGACGTTTTTCAATAAGCATTTATGAACAGTCGTTATTCTAGTGTAAAATAGGTGTGCTGAAACAACCATTAGACAGTAAAAGATATAAATGATTAGAAGCACTAAGAAAGTAAAAGGATGGTAGATTTCTACCATCTTGCTATAATCATGAATACAGGCAAGTATATAGAATACATGACAATAAAATGCGTGCTCCTACGATGCTACCCTAACTAGTTGTACCTAAGTGTACCTAACATGTATGTAGGTGTTAAGACAAGAATCCCTCTAGGATAAAGTCAACCCCATTACCTGAAGTGAGGGACTGTGGGACCCCGTCTTGGTCTCGAGTTGGACACCCCGCAAGGGATGTTAGACCACTGCGAGCTGGAGTATCTGCATGCAGGAACCTCAGCGTCTCGCGTCAGTGTGTGTCAGCAGGGAAATCCTGATCTCCTCTCCTTGTCTCAGCAAGATGTGATGTTTATATATCCAAAGGTCTCCCCGGGGGTTCTACCTTGCTGTGCCACTTGTCGGACTTAGGATGACGTCGGGAAGGAACTTTATACATAGATATTATACAGGAGATAGTAGTCCTGCTGAGTTTCCAAGAATCCTCATGCATAATGTATGGGGCCTTTACCAGGGAAAATCCCGCGTTCTGTGCGCAATGTCGTATCTAGGTAAAAGGTCAGTCCCTAAGAACCGTAATGTATGTAATGTAGGGAAGAATATAGGTGAAGGGTTAGGATGTTACCTGAGCCTATATTGGGGTACCTATATGGAATATAACACCCACTCTTCATCCGACTGGACGTCATAATTAAATTGTAACGTACCACTAGGATGTCTAGGCACTGGTATGCAAATAACTACAATAAGAATATTGTTTGTTAAAAAATGTTTAAAAATTCTAAAAACATGGAACAAAGGAAAACTTGTCACCCAAGCTATAGCTCTAATGTGTTCGTATATATAGTTCGAACAACTACAAGCATTGGAAAGCCATGCAGGTCATAAAAAATGTCTATTGTTTTGGAGTTCCAATTTTGACTTTGTTTAAAAAAGGTTGAATTTTTCCAAGCACACGCCGAGCCAAATGTTTATGTGTCCTGGCTGGTAGACGTAACGTTGTTGCCTGCCTTCGCAGACGACGATCCCTGTGACACCTCGCAGATTACGTCAATTGAGCACAGAAGATCTTCCGTACTGCCTGCAGCCAATGCTGGGGCAGCCTGTGTGCCATCCAAGGCCTGGGTGTCTGTGGAGGAGCCGGTATCCATTCCAACACGAGCAGAGACTTCCTATGGAGGCTCTAAGAATGCTGCCATCAACATAGGAATACGCTGGGGACACTGCAGAACATGGGCCGTTATCGGGTCCAGTAAAGCGTCAACGTCCGGTTGCGCAACGGATGGAAGTGTCAAACAGAGATCCAACACACATTCTTCTCCTCAGAACAGGCATCGGAAAACAGGTAGGATGCAGTCCATCCAGACTGGTCTAAATGACAAGAACCAAGAGGCGCTCAGTTCTCATAAGCGAGGTGTGCCCAGATGTTGTACCATGCGATCACGGTATTTACGCTCCTGGAGTACTGTTTCCATCTCCTTGGTGACTGGGACGTCCATTGCGTAGCAGAAAAATTACAATCAGGATACCTGCTATTAGAAACAGGATCAGCGGAAGTCCTCCAAATATGCTTCCAAATACGGAGTGTATAAAGTTTGGTATAACTCCGAGGACCGCCTGAAAGGTGCTTAACAGTCCCGAACCTATGGTCTTAAATAGGTGGGCTATACCCGCCGTATCAGACATGTTAAAGATACGATTTACCATTTCTGTGAAATTGAAAGGGCAGTTTGTACGTATAAGTGCCTGTATCTCAGCCGAGGACCTTGCGATCTGGAGATCAAAAGTCGCCCGGGCGGAGGTTAAGGGCACGGTTTTTTGTAGAAGCATGGCTTTCATTCTACTCAGAGTATCAAACCGTATAAAGGAAACATACAACGAAGTCCATAACGGTGCCTCCCTGACTGTGTGTGTCGGTGGAAACAATACTTGCATACAGCAAGTAACCCTGGAGCTCACGGTGACGAGATATTCGATGCCCGGAAGCATCCCACAACAACCTTGATCGTTCAGCATCAAGTAACTCCCATTTGAAAGTAGCCTAAATACTGGAATAATCACGGCTGCCGCGGTACCCCTCAAGTGACAGGATAGGTTCGCAACTGAACCATTGCAGGCCCCGTGTAGCATAATATCCTGGCATATGAGAGATCCACTTAAAGCGTTCTCACAGTTTGTACCGCTTAGAAATACTTCTGGATCCCCACTCCTGCATCAAAATCTGTACGGTAATTCCCAAGATTCCTTGATGAATTCCCTACCCATTTCTTTATATCTGCCTGCCTGTTGTTGTTCTAGGCAATACTGAAATTGGGAAGTTGTGACCGGTAATGTTAAATGGCCATGGATCAACCATTCTGTGGACAGTCATTCTGCCACAGTAAAAGGTAATCTGTCCAGTTTTTCAATACGTAGCATTGTATATTTTGCTCCCCTCTGTGCCATTTTCATCTGTTTTTCTGTTAAATTGTATGCAGAATACAGTGACATACTGTTGATAAAACGCCAAGGCACATAGCCTGCGCGCAATGATTGCAGCGTCCAGCTCAGTAACATAATAGAACGTAATTGTGATTGTCCGTGCTGTAGTATGGCAAATCTTGTTCTAGTACATCAATAGCAGAAGATACAATGTTGCCCACTGAATAAATCCTGGATGTTAACGTAGTCATACCAATGTCAACTACGGCTAATGCCTTTTCTAAGTTAATCCTATCTATTTCTCGTAGTCTCTCTGCTGCTTCTTGTTGGGAGATTTTCCAAATTTCATCATAGTCAGCATAATAGAAACGTTTTTGACGTGGCTTTCTGGGACCCGATAAAAAATCCCTTAGATCCACAACCTCTGTAAGTAAGGATAAGTGTTGTTTCACCTGTGTTAATGTTGAGGTTTTTAGCCAATCGAGGCATAACTTCCCAACACTGTTTGTTGTCACCACCCCTGGATGTTCTCTTTGTACATAGCGTGGGTCTGGCCTGTGAATACTGAACCCTTCGGTGGTACCCCTGAACCTTCCTTTACATCTGTTAGTGTCTGTGGGCCAAACCAACCATCCCTTCCAATTGGGGTCTGATCTATTGTATTGTAAAATGTCATCTAAAGTAGCCCCTTTCAGTGATGTAAGATTACCCTCGGCCTGTGATGGTGTTGGAATCCGAGGTGTGTTCAAATCCTTGTTCTTGGCTATCCCTAGACAGGAAGTCTGTTGCACAGTTTCATTTAGAAATATCATCTGCTGAGGAATGAGGCATGCTCTAAAAAGCGCTTCTGTTCCCTGGACTTGCCAATCTCTAGAACCCCAGACTGATTTCAAGTCTATAGTGTCTTTCCATAAGTCGAAACCCTGTTCAGACAGTTGGGTAATAAAGAAAGCAGAATAAATCTGTTTGGTGTTAGTCAGCATATTTTTCTGTGCAGATGTCGGTGCAACCATGAGGTCGGGTCAGAAATGTTAAACCCGGAAAAATATGAAAACTTTTGTGCAAACGTTTTCGAACTACTTTTCGGTGGTGTAGGGCAATGTTCCCATTGGTGATATGTGAAAACATTCCTAGGGGTACTGGCTTTGTGTAGAAAATGATGACCATAATGTTGATAATAATACATTGTGTTAAAGTCTGATGTGTCCTCTAACATTTCATTGCTAGAAAAAGCGGCAGATTGTTCAAAATCAAATAACATATTTGTTACGGTTTCCAAATCCCAATCATCGGAAAATGTACTGGAGGTACTTTACATTAGGAAACATTGAAATGCTCACCTTAATTGAGTGCCATTACATCGCAGCACTGGGGAAAAGTGACCATCGACCTCAAAGAATAACATTATCCCTCAACATGCCACACCATCACGCACTTGCTCACACGATATCAGACAGTCACTCGGAGAATCTAAGGCGAATGAAATGGTCGTCCAGCGTTGTCCCCACTGTCATGGAGAAATGCGGTCATCTTCTACGTTTACAATGTGAAAAAGATGTGCCTATTATCGACGGCTGGGAAGCGCTTGTGAACAGTTTATTAAATGAATTTCCATCTAAATCTTACCCCCGGTCAGATCCACCACAACTTTGCATTTCACCTGCAACAAAAACGTTAAAATTACTAAGAAACGCTGCTCTACGCCAAGCCAGAAAAAGCCCGGGAAACGTAATTTTCTTCAACCACTACAAGGAACTCAAAAAGCTTTCAAGGCATCCGTGCACAGAGACAAATAATCAGCGTCAGACCAGTTCTGGTTGAAGTTAGTCTACGCCAGCAAAAGGTCCAACACAAAGTTATTCTGGTCCCTTGTGAACAGAGGCCCACTAGGAGGCAGAGGACACAGCAGCGCAAACATAAGTGCTGACGACTGGACTGAGTTTCTATTTAATCACTTTAGAGAACATTTAAGCAGGACAGAGCACCCCAGCCCCCACTCGACATCCAAATTTTGGCCACCACTCACCGAAGACCACTGCACAGGCAACACCGGGTCCACTACTACAGTTGAAGGCGTCCTGGATACACCCATAATTGAGAGAAAGGCGCCAAAAAACGATTCAACCCCAGAGATGCTGACGACACACTGAGTTTTAATAAACACCATTGCCCAGATAATTAGGAAAGGCAGGTCAGACGGAGCCCCCGGCCCCAACGGACTACCTCAGGCCTTGTTCAAGTCAGAAGAAACGTTGTGGTCAGGTCTCCTTGCACCACTGTTTTTACATTGCAGGCTCAATGACCACATCCCGGATTCCTGGAAAGGTGCCATCATTCATCCCATCTACAAAAGTGGTAAAAGAGATGACCCAAAAAATTACAGAATGATAGCCCTTCTTGATATCAAATCCAAATACTACGCCAGCATTTTACTAGAAGAACTGTCAACCTGGGTTGAATCAACACAGCGTCTCCCCTTCAACCAGACCAGCTTCGTAGCTAATTCAGGCATAACCAGCAACCTAATGACATTAACTGTTTTGATGGAGAAGGCAGACGTTCGTCGTATGCAACTATACTGCTGCTTCGTCGACTTCAAGGCGGCTTTTGATCGAGTGCCACGCGGCCGCCTATGGCAAAAATTAGACCGCTGGGGTATACCCCCGGCCCTCTTATAAGCCATAATCCAACTCCACACACAGACCTGGATAAGGATAAAGTTGGGCGATGGGTCCCATGTTTAAAAAAGATCCAAACAGGAAGCGGTGTTAAACAAGGCTGCGTCTTGGCGCCCCTTCTTTTTAACCTGTTTATCTCTGACCTATCCCCCATACTTGACAAGGTTAACTCCCATCCACCTCAACTGGACGGAACCCACATCAGCAATCTGTTATACGCTGACGACCTTGTGTTACTGAGCCACACAAATGTAGGCCTGCAGAGGCTTCTTGACGAACTTCTTCCCTACACACTTGACAATGCTCTCGAATTGAATCTGTCAAAACAAAAATAATTCATTTCAGCAAACAGAAGCAGCGGAAAAGCAGGTGGTTTTTCAATAATAAAAGCATCGATACAGTGCCACACTCTAAATATTTGGGAATTTTCCTTGACTCCAGAGGTTCCTTCACCAAACAAAAAGATGCCGTCAAGGCTAAAGCACTGTCGCTGGAGGTTGCGTCGGCAAAACTTTCAAAACATCTACTAGGGCCAAGCCTAACTCCTCTGCTCAAGGTGATGAAGGCCAAGATCACCAATTCCTTATCATACGGTCACGAGATTATGATGGGCTCAACAAACATCTTATTAAATAAATCAACCACCAGAATCTTTAAGCGAGCATGGCGCCTGCCGAGGTCTTCATCTCCGGCACAAGTCAGATTAGAACTCGGCCTGCTAGATCACAACGGCGTCGAGGCTGGTGCTTTTATTAAGTTCTGCAATAGACTGCGCAACTTCCGGGATGGCAGTCTTGAGACCAAACTCTGGAATGAAATATCGACCAGCGCATTTAGCCAAAAATATCGGCACCACTTGGCCCACTCCCTACAGCTACTCGGAGTCACGGAATATTGGGGAACAAATTCACCACAACAGGCATTGAAGACCGTAATTAAGCGAAGCGTTCGGCTCTGGTCTTTCCACTCCGACAGGGCAAAATTATCCAGAAGGAAACATGCCTGGGCCGTTGTCTCCGATTATAAACCGGGGGTTGAGTCATCCTACTTATCAAGCACATACTCACTCTTTTGGATGGTTAAGTTCATGGCCCTAAGGCTAGGCGAGTGGCCCTTTTTAAAGTATTTGCCACAATGGCGGCGCCTTAGTCTCAATATCGAATGCAGGGAATGCGGCTACCACTCCGAAAGCTTGGAGCACATAGCCTGCACATGCCCAGCACATGCCCAGCTCTTCTAAATGACAGAAGGACTTTATTGCGAGCGGAGTGGAACAAACTAGGAGCTCACACATGTCGTCAGGCCATAATAGCAGCTATGAACCAAGAAAATACAAAGCTGAACATTCGGTTCACCAAATTTGTCATCAGAGCTGCTAAAATGCTGGGGAAAGAGAAGGCAGCAATTCTTCCGCCGGTTGGCCTTGCCATTTCTTTGTAATAAAAACTCTAGCGGCCGCCGGCCCCTTCAGCTAGGCCTACCTGGACACTGTTTTCAGCTGTCATATTTATTTGTCCCTTCTTTTAGATTTTCTTAAAACCATTCCGTGACTGTTATGTTATTCAACGAGCCTGATCCGTAAAAGACAAATGCATATTCGAACAATTTTCAATTTCAACCCATTTTTATCGCAAGATTATTGCACTGTTTTTGCACTAACAGGGGTCCTTTTTTGTTTCTTTTAAAAAAAAATTATATGTATTCATGAGTCACATGGTTTTAACATTTTGTTATGGTTTTTAGTAATCAAACAAATTTGAATACTGGAGGTAATGATATCATTTAAGGACATTTTAAATAAATGTGGTATCTTTAAAAGTTCGGTCGGACCAAATATATCATAATCAACTTTGTTCCATACTATACCATCAGGTATAGGAACTGCTGTAATGTTCACTGATGACAAGTCTCTTTGTTCACGATGTGACGAAACATGAGGTTTCAGGATCAAGTTCACTTTTGATGCTGCAGAGCTTGGGCGAAGGTAAGTTCCATTAACAAGTAATCAGAAAACAGTTACTAAGCCTATCCAGAAAAGAAAGAAAAGTATCCCGGTGCTTATCCAAAGTTCTAGCCAAGGTGACACCAGGTAAGACTTTTTAAGAAAAATGAAGAAGTCTTTGATTTGTTGTTGTTGAGATATTGGGGCTGGCGTCGTTTCAGGTTCACTTGGATCCAAAGAAAAGGTATCAAAGTCGATGAAATAGCCAGATGCAGTTCGATTATTTTAGGTAGTTCCACAGGTTTTGTTGAACTTGTAGATGGCTCTTGTTGTGGCATAGTTATGTAGGCATCAGTGTTAGGTCGAATTGAAATTTGTCTTTCATTTTGATCCTGAATATCAGTTTCAAGAGGAACGAGTTCCATGGCATTGTTACATAGTCCATCATTCCGTATGGGAGACTCTTCAAACGTGATGAGCCTTTCCGTCTGAACTTCCTGTATGGTAGCGAGTGGAGATCATCAGCTACCCAGGAGCCCACGAGGCCTACTATTCAGTATCGGCCACATAGTGTGGTTTTATCAGATCAATGGAGACAAATCTTTTCTCCTTCTTTCCAGCAAGAGGTGGCAGAAGTACAGTTCTTGTTCCTTCGACTGCCAGGACAGGTACAGGCTTTCTATATGATGGCCCAAATTCTTTTTTGTCCGTTATCTTTTCTCTGACCAGATCCCCGACTTTAGGAATCCAGACAGGTCTTGCCGTGACTGACTTGACTTCCCCAGTGGCGAACCGTTTTACTTGAACATTGCACTGTAGTGCTCTGGATTCATTCAGATCCTGTAAAACAGCCAAACGTTTATTGATGTCAAAAGGTTTTTCTTCCGCCACTGTGCCTCCACAATCGAGATCAGGTACCCAAATTCTCATCCCAAATAGAACCTCATAAGGAGTGACACCCCCTAGAGAATTTCTTGGCATGTTGTTTAAGGCCCTCTGAACCCCATATAAATGATTGACCCAACTACCACCCGTGCCTAATACTCTAGCTGTTAATGATTGCTTTAAGTCCTGGTTCTTCCTCTCCACAACCGAATTTCCCTCGGGATGGTACAGAGAGGAGTACCGCAATGTTACACCCAAACCTCCCATGGCTTCCTTGTAAGCCCGAGAGCTAAACGCGGGGCCACGGTCAGAATGTAATGGGCCAACTGCATATGTCCCTATAAAGACTCCCAAATCTTTGATAACAGTTCGAGCGTCAGCCGAGCGCTGAGGCCATACCCATAGGAATCTCGAGCAGGAATCCACTGCAACCATGATATATTTGTAAGCCCCATCCGACTGTAAGGGGCCGCAGTGGTCCAAATAGACACACACGAGTGGTCTATCTGATATTAGCAATGGTGTCTGCGCTGGGGTGGTGTTATGGTGGAGCCCATCATCTGCTGACAGATGTCGCACTTTAAGACATAATTTTTTGTCTGCTTTGTTAACCCTGGCCACCAATAGCGTTGTTTCAATAAAGAAACAGTCGCCGTAACTCCTGCGTGTGCAGAACCCAAACCCTTGTGTGCAGCTAATATTAAGCTTAATCTACAATCCATGTTTGGTATTACTCTCTCCCCCACTCCAGGAATCTGAGCAAATGGAACGTTGTTTGCATCTAACTTGTAGGAGTACTTGAGTGGAAAACCTTTCGGCAATGCCTTATTGTCTTTGCGTGAAGCAATGACGGCTACCATTATTTGTCCGTCTATTCTCGTTTTTGAACGGGTGATTGCAGCTATGGATGCAGTTCGTACTGCCCCCTTTGCAGCTTCATCAGCCAATGAATTCCCTTCAACGTGAACGCCATCACGTTGATGACTCAGTGTGTGTACCACGTGAGCTCTTGGTAGTTCGTTTTTCAACTCAGCTACCTGTTCCCATATCATTTTGTGCTTAATTGTGCCACCTTTTGAGTCCTTAAACCCATTCTGACCCCAGTAGTGAAGATATTCATTGAATGACTGTACACAGTAAAAGGAATCACACACGATTAGTGTGGGGAATTCTCGAACCGTATTTATCAGTGCCAGTAGTAGAGATTTTAATTCTGCCAGCTGAGCCGTGCAGTCTCCTAGAGACTGACTTTTTGTACAGCTTGGATGGAACTTTCTGTCCTGCATACGACCTTTAACAATCTCACATGCGGCGCTGTATTGTTGTTTACTTACAGTGGCCGGCTGAGCAGATCCGTCAGTGTAAATTATGTATTCATACTGATCTAGAGGCATTATTTCATTTGGGAGAGGATATTCTAGTTCATATTGCAGAAATGCTTGTGTTTTTAGATTTGGGTCATATCTGTATTCTACGTCTGATGCAGTGAGAGAATTAGCCCATTGTATCCATCTTGGATGTAAGGCTTTAAAATTTGGAACGCTTGCCTTTGTAGCAGCCTCTAAGGCCGGTACCGGGATTACGACAATTATTCGCTTCCCCTGAGCCAGTGCTCTTTCTCTCACTACAGCAGTCTGTACTGCTGTCAGTATTTTTCTGTGGATGCAAAACGCATCTCAGCATTTGTGTACAAGTGTAATTTGTATGCTATGGGTAATGTTTCGCCTTCATTGTATGTTAGGTAGGTGTACCCAAATTGACCCGCAACTATACGGATCACGAGGTTGCGAACATTTACGAGTGTCTGTAAGTGTTTTGAAGCTATCATGTCTGCTTGTAGTGAATGAAGGGTATCTGTGTGTCCCTGTGTCCATTGCCTAACGGAAAAATCAGATCTTATGAGGTCGTAGAAAGGTTTAACTCTTTCTGCGTAATCCAAAATGCATGTTCTACCAAAGTTCAGGAATCCAAGTATGGATTGTAAGTTTTTCAATGATTTTGGAGGTTGGAGCAGCGCACACTTTTCTAAAAAGTTAGCTGCCAAGCTTTTTCCTTCACTTGAAAGCTCATATCCCAAAAATAGGACATTGAGGTGGGCTAATTTTGATTTTTTGAAGTTAAATTTGTAGCCCTCAGAGGTGAATCCCAAAATTATGGTGCTCACCCTGGTCAAGTGTTCCTCCAGGTCATCATCCGTCAGATAAAAATCATTTACATAGGACAGTGCCTCTTCATCCAGATTCTGCAGTAACTCAGTTACCCTGGCGGAAAACAACCCTGGGCTGTTCTTATACCCTTGGGGGAGTCGACAAAATTGACGCTGGGACCCCAGTGCTGAGAATGCTGTCAAATATCTGCTCTCAGGCGCTATATTTTGGCAGAAGAATCCATTTGTGATATCTAGTGTTGTTTTGTATTTTTGCCGCACGATATTGTTCATCAATGCGGCACTGTGTGCGTTTTGTACTGCAAAAGTTTTTGTGCATGAGTTCAGATGTCTATAATCTAAAACTAGACGATATGAGTTGTCAGGTTTCATTACGGGAAATAAAGGATTATTCATTGAAGAGGTGCAAGTTTCAATCACACCCTGATATTCAAGTTGATCTAAGATCTCCCTGACCTGTTTTTTTTCACTTCCTGTTTTATTGGATATTGTCTCTGTGGAGTCAGAGTAGATTTTAATGGTATCATGGGGTGAGTTGAATCCTCATCCCATCCAACATGGTTGCGATATAATGCAGGAGCCAGGGCCACCGTCCACTCCCGCACGTACATGTGTTTTAAGTATTGGGGAACGAGGTCGGAAAAAGCTCTCATAATTACTGTTTCTCCCTTTGGGCAATCCATAACAATAGTGGGCGGCCAATGTCTTTCAGCTAAAAGGATGTTGTAGCCAAAAGTCAGGTTCTCCCAAAAGAGACCTTTAATTTTTCTGGGCTTGTCCCCCTCCATCTGGAGTGTTATTTCATGAAACCTATGTGGGACGCTTACCCTAGTATCAGGTGTTTCCACAGTGATATGTTCACTCACCTCCGCTGTGACCAGAAATTCCATCAGGTTCTGGTGAGCTATTGTTACTTCTGCTGCGCTGTCTAGCATCGCCGGAGCCCATTCCCCGTTCAGTAGCTGCGTCCTCAGAATTCTGGGCATGTCTAACTTTGAGACCTGCTACTTTCTTCTTTTTGAATTGAGGTTTTGCTTTAGGTTTCTCTTCTTTTTTGGAAGCGTAGTCTGAAGGGCGTTGTGCGTCTCTGGACTTTGTACGCTCTTCTTGTCTGTGTGCTGACCATCCTTCCCTCTCCGAGTTTTTCGATGAACCCTGAAAGGAACGAGAGGAACGTGTATCAGTGTCCTGATACCTGTCAGGTTTTCTAATGTTGTCCCTATTCCGAAGGTTATACCTCCTTTCGGAGGGCTCCTGTTGAGGAGACCTACCTCTGGATTGAGATCTATTGTCTTTATTCTTTTGTTGATTGTTATTATCCCATTTCTTCTTTGAAAAAGCAGGTGCTTGCTTAAAGGTATCCTTCTCGGGACTACCCATTAGTTGAGGTTCTATTGCTCTACCCCCAAACTGTCTCTGCCTAATTCTGCATAAGCAGTTTCAATTATTTTTGGTAATTCATGTTCCTGTTGTAGAGGAGAGAACTCCCTTAGGCGTTGGCATATTGCCACCGATGCTGCTTCCCCTTTAATATTTGCTAATATTATAGCTGATACCTGGGCAAAATTACCTAGTAACTTCATCCCTAAGTTCAGAGCAGGTTCTGCTCCATACTCGTTCTGTATTTGTCTTAATACATCTGGTATTACTGCTAATGAAGGGATACCATGAGTCCTGGTATATATGGCAGCGAAAACTGTATTCCAAGAGGTACAATCCTCTATCTGGGGTGTTATCCCCATGGGCAAGCAAATTGTTAGCATTCTGTGTTTTTCATGTGGGCTGCTGTTTGGAAATACCGCCTCTAGCTGTGTTATTTTTTGAGCCACCCAAAATGGCATCTGTTCACGTTTACTGGGCATTTTACCCATCACTGCGTGTAATGTTTGTGGTGTAATTTTAGTTGTTGATGTTTGAGTCGGACCTGTTGGTATAGCCGCTGCTGGCTAAACTGTGAGTGTCCGCATCACGAACTGTGTAATGTTTCGGTAAACCTTTATTAGTTCTTTATGTTGTGTAAGTAAGTCTCCTGCTGGCATTGTTTCAATGTCAGGATGTGGTGCATAGGCTGCTTATACTGGCCATGTTGCTCCATCTCTTCTGAGCGGACCGAGTCTTACTTTATTTCTTGTAAGGGGTAGGGCACCTTTAAACCAGTATAAGTGCTCCTGCTAAGTTAGCGGAACTTCAATGTCCTCATATGGACAATATTCGACCGGTATTTCATCTTCTGTGTAGTAATGATATGTCTTTGTTAGTGCATTTGCCTGTGGGAATGTAACCTATGAATAGAATACCTCTGTTCTAAATGATTTGTGTGCCTCAATCACGAACGTTACTGGCCCACCCCAAGCTGTTAAACCGTATGAAGCTTGTTTTAGGGTGATGGCATTCCTAACATTTTCTGTAATTAGTATTGTATCTGCATCTTCTTCTACTTGTACTGTTATATTCAGTTCGCGTACAGCGTCTCCCTGTTCAGTCATTTTGTTTAGAATGAATAGTTCCGCAAGGGAACTGAGATAAGGTGTTAGGCACAAATAGGAACAATGTGTCCTTCAAGCTTGATTAACCAACAGCCAATACATAGGATTTTGCCTACTCAGCTACGGCAGATTTTGTACCTTCCCACTCCAGACATCTCTGGGGAAATGTGAGTAGGGGTTTCTGAGAAAAGCATGACTGAACTACTCCGATTTGGCTGTTAAATAAGTACCCAGCCAACGCCTACGGCGCCATGTCGTGTAGTTCCTATAAACCCTATATAGAATCTGCGCGTTTAGACTACATACACTGTAGGATTGGTGTCAGACTGATTCTAAACACCCCCACCGGGTATGTTGACCTGTATACCAGCTAGCTCACAGTGTCACTAGAAACTCCTCTTATCAAGGAGAGAATAGTTCTTGGCAACTATTGAACATGACAACACTGATCCCTCAGGAACGTGGAAACAGTGTACTACTTTTCGCTCAGTCACTCGTGCTCACTTAGTCTCAGAGAGATACACAGAATAAACAGTATGGACGTTTTTCAATAAGCATTTATTGAACAGTCGTTATTCTAGTGTAAAATAGGTGTGCTGAAACAACCATTAGACAGTAAAAGATATAAATGATTAGAAGCACTAAGAAAGTAAAAGGATGGTAGATTTCTACCATCTTGCTATAATCATGAATACAGGCAAGTATATAGAATACATGACAATAAAATGCGTACTCCTACGATGCTACCCTAACTAGTTGTACCTAAGTGTACCTAACATGTATGTAGGTGTTAAGACAAGAATCCCTCTAGGATAAAGACAACCCCATTACCTGAAGTGAGGGACTGTGGGACTCCGTCTTGGTCTCGAGTTGGACACCCTGCAAGGGATGTTAGATCACTGCGAGCTGGAGTATCTGCATGCAGGGACCTCAGCGTCTCGCGTCAGTGTTTGTCGGCAGGGAAATCCTGATCTCCTCTCCTTGTCTCAGCAAGATGTGATGTTTATATACCCAAAGGTCTCCCCAGGGGTTCTACCTTGCTGTGCCACTTGTCAGACTTAAAATGACGTTGGGAATTAACTTTATACATAGATATTATACAGGAGATGGTAGTCCAAGAATCCTCATGCATAATGTATGAGGCCTTTACCAGGGAAAATCATGCGTTCTGTGCGTAGTGTTGTATCTAGGTAAAAGGTCAGTCCCTAAGAACCGTTATGTATGTAATGTAGGGAAGAATATAGGTGAAGGGTTAGGATGTTACATGAGTCTATATTGGGGTACCTATATGGAATATAACACTAGTACCTAAAAAAGGTGGACACCATTACTCTTTTGAACTCAGAATAGGGGAGACCATCAAAGCATTTTTGGAAGAGTGTTCTGATTTACAGGCATGTTTTGTAAATGGACCCATTATCGGTTTAGTTGGAAAAATTAACCAGTAAGTATCATGGGGACATTCGTTAGACTCAGAGAATTTGGACGTACTGCTCTAGGTGGCTACGTCTGAACGAAAATCACATCCTTGATATTTTTCCAATATCCTGAACAGAAATAGACAGAATTGGTGACTGAATTTTTTAATTGACCTGCAGACAGACGTATTAATAAAATAGTGTAAGTTGCCATTAAATATTTCTTCACCGTTGTCAATTCTTGCTACAAAATTGTACCGATTTTGCGGAGACATAATTCACATTTCTAGCAAATAAAATTGCCTAAGAAATAAAAAATATTGCATAAGAACACTGCCACCTTTAGCGAAAAAATGCTCAGTTCAATAAAGTCCTGCTTGATTGACAGCTGTAAGAAAGTGCTTTCTTTTTCCATGGTTGCCCCCACTTTTTGACAAACTGCTGATGTACTTTGACTGAGTGTACCCTGGGTTCCTGCCAAACAGGTACCCAGGGCCTATGTTCTTCCCCTAAAACTGCATTAAGACAAAACCCAATTGGCACTCTTTGGCCACATGTCAGACCCTTGTAAATGGTACCACAGGTACCAAGGGCACTGTGGCCAGGGAAGGCCTCTGAGGGCTGCAACACTTATTGTGCCACACTTGCAGGCCCTGTACCTTTACACTCACACACTGCCATTGGAAGCTGCGTGTTTTGGTGCAGAACAAAGTGAGGAGTCGACATGGCACACATCCCCGTGTGCCATGCCTACAACCGACTGCCCTGGCATAGGTCAGCCACCCCTCTAGCTGAGTGCACTATACCAGTGGTGAGGGTGCAGGTGCATGAGCCCTGTACCCCTACAGCGTCTAAGCCAATTTTTAGACATTATAAGTGCAGTAATGCCATTATGAGCATATGGTGTTGGGAGTTTTTCAACACGAACTCCAAAGCGCCATACTGGCTTTACTGAAAGCTGGGAAGTTTGGTATCAAACTTGGGGGGCGCTAGGTGGTGCACGAGCAAAATGGCCGCACTGGAGTGAGGCTCCTGCAGCTCGGCGCATTTATCCTTTCATTTATCTTGCCCAGATGGACCTAATCACGCAATAATCACTGCTACGAGGGACCTGTAGCCCCACGCACTGGCGCTGTGAATTTGGGGCATATGGCAGGCTCTATTCAACCGCTATAAGCAGATCCTGCCACTGCCGCTGAGAGGGCCTGTTCTGCCCAGAGCTGCCGCTGGGCGAGGTGCGCCACGCAAGCACTGCGGCGCCCACGAGGTGACTGGGCCCTGACTGGTGCGGTCTGCAATCTCGGCACCTGAAGATTGGCGGTGAGTGCGTGATATCCTGCCCTAGGCGTGGACCGGCAAACACGCCTCTCCGCTTCCCGGACGAGGCCAGAGCTGCGTCTGTTATCTAACTCTCCTCTGCAGCTCTTCATTTGCCCCTGCAGTGCGAAGCGCGCCATAATTGTCACGGACCCCCGGGTGACGGGCCTGCCACAAGCAACACCGCACAGATCTGCCTCCCTGCTCGGCGCGCCGCGGCTGTGCTGCTGCCGCAGTGCCTACCCTGCGCTCGCGGTGCGTGTGGCGCAGCTGTGGTTCCCGGTGAGCTGGCGTCTACGAGGCCTTGGAGGCCCCACCTACCTGCTGCAGGAGATACTGAGGCGGCCATTACCCTGCGCATCCTGGACACGGGTGCTGCTACTGTGCTGCACTATAGCTGGCAACTCCCCCGCAGCCTGAGCAGCACCCATACAGTACTTCAGGGCTCTCTCCCAGTGCCATGAGCAAATACCTACTGACCTGTTGCCCGAAATACTGTGACAGTACCCCCGGCGTGGGAGCGCTCCCTTCTAACATCTGCCTCTAACAAAGAGCCTCACGTGGATATGGCCTACTCCTCAATTACCATAATTGGTGGCATTGTCCCAACACTGATCCTTGTGGTGCCACATTGCTAGACTTGTTCAAGACTTCCTGGATAGGGGGATCTCCCGCCCTGGGCGTTGCTGGCTGCCTGTGACAGAAACCTGCTGCAGCACACGTGGTGGTAACCCGGAGCACCGCTGACGCCTCGCATTCGGTGTATACGTGGCGGACTGGCTCCAACGAATACATAGGCGGCCCTGACACTATCTTCTGCCCATGCTGTCGGTGAAGACCGAGGGTGACTTGAGCTCCTTGTTCCTTGTTGGGGAGGACCACGCAACGCGTACCCATCGACGGTCGCTGTTTACACAGCTGCAATATACTGAAAATGGGGAAGACGGACGCAAAACAGCCACGGCTGACATTCGAAGCAAAGAAAAGCGCCCGCCTGCACTAGGAAGAGTCTGAAGGGAACAGTGGCGAACCCGCCCAAGGGGCATCTCCATCGCCAGATGAAGATATGAAAGCCCTTCTCCTAAAGGTCCGGCAAGGACTCACTACTATTGCGGATAAAAAGGATGCCATGACCATGCGAATGGATGCCATAGTCCACAAACTGGATGGCCATGAAGAGCGCATTAAAGAAACAGAGCGCCGTATCCCTGATGCTGAAGACGCCACGTCCCATATCCAGACAAATGTGGCGCAAATGGACAAACTTCTGAAGATCATTGCAGCGAAAAACGAAGATATTGAGGCGAGAAGCAGACGTAACAACATACGCGTCCTTGGCATCCCGGAAAGTACAAACACTGGCAAAATGGAAGAGTATGTAGAAAGACTGTTGCTGGCCACAGTTGGTGCTGAATCCCTCTCTTCCCAATTCATTGTTGAACGTGCACATCGGTCGTTGGGACCCCGGCCGCCGCCAGGGAGCACGCCAAGACCCATCATTGCTCGGCTCCTAAATTATCGGGACCGAGATGTTGCCCTCCCGACGGCCCAGGAAAAACGGCAGGTGAATTTTGAGGGCAATGCGTTCACCATTTATCCAGACTTCACAGCAGCGGTGCAAGAGGAGAGGCGCAAGTTCCTCCCTGCCAAACAAAAACTCCGTCAAGCCCAAATAGACTATGCGCTATTATATCCGGCCCGTCTGAGAATTACTCACCAAGGCAAGCAGACTTTCTTCACTAAACCACAACAAGTGGATGAATTCTTGAAACGCCTCAAACGTCAGACTGCAGCCTCTGCCTCGCCGGTCACTTCATCCACATCGACATCACCGACCACAGAGTAATTTGTCACCTGAAGCATGCAGAGAGCATCTTCAGCAATGTTCAGGACGCTGCGATGACATGACGCCTCAGGAACGCTGAACTGTGCATCTCCCAGTGTGGGGCACTTGTCTCTGCAAACCAGATAAGTGACAAACTGGGCCTATGAGACAATTTGCACCAAGCATCCACCGCCCTCTCAGAGGTCGTCGTTACCATCCCACTGACTCTTTGAGAGTGAGGAGTGTACGTGCATGAACCTAGGAGATCCCCCCTGAGGGCGCGCCCCCTTTGAGTATTGCTGCAAAGTTGCATGCAACTTGTTTTGGAAGTATTTGGGTGTCTGAGTGGGGGGTGGGGAAGATATGTCTGGCATGTTTGGGATGCTTCAGTGGGTGGGGGGGAACGGGGGTTCTTTTTTGAGTTCTTTGCCATATGTATGATACAGCATGACAGACAGAAATATGGTTGCCTTCCTATTCTCTCTACAAACGTCACAGGTCTACAGTGCCGCCTACTGCATACCACCAGGGAAAATGGCTAACCTGACACCTCACCAGAAATTACAGATCATCACTTGGAATGTTCGGGGGTTAGGCGATCCACGGAAACGCCGCCAGATACTGGCATATTTAGACCAACACCAGATCCATGTTGCACTGCTCCAAGAAACACACATCAATCCTCGACACACCACCACTTTCGCACATAAATGGGCTGACCACAGGATATTTTCATCATACTCCTCGTATGCCAGAGGAACGGCCATACTTATTAAAAAACGGACCCCTTTTGCCCTGGCTGGGACATTATTAGATCACCATGGGAGATATTGCCTTGCATGGGGATGGTTGGGTATGGAGTCGGTTACTTTGGCATGTTGCTATGGCCCTAATGTTGACACCCCTGAGTTTTTTACCACGCTTTGGGGCAAGATCGTAGAGATCGTCTCTACTCACATAATATGGGGGGGGATTTCAATGTTGCCCTCAATCCTGCCGTAGATAGGTCCAACCCAGCACTGCATCATTATAATAGATCGCATGAAATCCTACAGGGCATAATGACAGACAACAGATTGCTCGACGCCTGGCGCCACAGCCATCCTCGTATAATGGAAGGCACACATTTTACCGCGCAGGCTGCGTCTTGGGCCCATTTAGATTATTGCATACTCTCCTGTGGCCTAGGTCCATCGATAACTGATATCACGCATTTAGCTAGAACATACTCCGATCACTCCCCTGTTAAACTTACACTCGTCCTCCCGGGATATGGCATTCCGCGCAGCAGCTGGAGATTGCAACCTTTAGCACTGCTAGATACGGTATTCCATAGTGAGCTGGGAGAAGAAATTCAGGATTTCTTTCAGAGAAACAGAGGTTCCGTGGACAGCGTTGAAACAATTTGGGAGGCCTTCAAGGTCACAATTCGGGGATTCTGCATCTCGAAAAGTTCAGGGGTACTCCGAGATATACAGGGTACACTACGAAGACTAGAGACTGAGCTCAAGACACTAGAGACACGTCTCTCCGCAGGTGGCGACAGCCGTGCTCAGCATGAATTCCGTGATAAACTCTCGGAATACACTGCCACCGCTGACCGTGAGACGAAGTTTAGGGGTAAATACTGGGTGGCCCGACGATACGGAGAGGGCGAGCGACCTGGAAAGGCCTTGGCTGAGACAATACGGAGACCCCACTTTTCTAATTATGTCTTGGAGATTTCTGGTCCCGGGGATGTAGTTTATCGTGACACTGCTGACATACTCACTACATTTACCACACACTACTCCTCGTTATACACTTAACATAGGCGGGACCACTTTGAGCTGGATGACTTTCTGGGGTAGGTGGCGCTTGGTTGGCTGGGAGACTCACAAAGGGAATTCCTGTGCGCCCCCTTCGAACTCGATGAGATACGGGAAGCTATAATGCAAATGAAGTCCGGCAAAGCCCCTGGCCTGGACGGGCTACCCATTGAATTTTATAAAACATATATAGACCAGCTGGCCCCGATTCTTAAAGAGATATATGAGGACTCCCTTGAAACCGGCGTACTTCCCCCCTCCATGAGGGAGGCACTCATTACTTCCTTCTCAAACCTGGAAAGTCGCCACTCCATTGTGATTCTCACAGGCCATTGTCCCTCATTAATTGTGATACGAAAATCTTGGCCAAGGTTAACCCTGTTAATGGAAAAGCTGGTCCTCCCTGATCAGGCGGGCTTCGTTCCGGGGCGAGCAACTACACATAATCTCCGTACCCTCTTCTCAATCCTGCATAACGTTGATCCCGATCTGCCGCTGGCGGCAGTTTTTTTAGACGCCACGAAGGCGTTTGACTCTGTCGAGTGGGATTATCTTTTTGGGGTGTTGCAGCGAATGGGCTTCCCTCCTCTGTTTCTTTCATGGATACGGCTGCTATATCAACTCCCCACAGCCAAAGTCCTAATTAATGGTCACTTGTCTACAGCCTTCCCCATCACTAGAGGTACCCGGCAGGGGTGCCCACTGTCCACCCTGCTCTTCGCCCTGGCGATCGAACCATTAGCGGCTAAATTGCGGCAACACCATCAGGACAAAGCACTACGTTGCAACCTGCGCCAGATCCTCATATCTCTTTATGCGGATGACATCACCCTCTATGTCAGAGACCCACAACACAACATTAACCCACTCTTACAGGAATTTATTGTTTTTGGAAAATTGTCTGGGGTCCATATCAATTGGGGGAAGTCACAAATCTTCCCTCTTACCCCTGCGGCCACTCAGTTTCCCCTAGATTTCCCATTGGAATGGTGCGATACAGACCTGCGCTATCTAGGGATCCGTATCTCTGGAGACAGGGAGGAACTGATGCGCCTTAACTATGGCACTACTATGGACCGCATTACAGGATGTGTCACTCGCTGGATCTCGCTGCCGCTTTCCCTGGCGGGGCGAGCCTCCTTAATTAAAATGGTCGTGCTTCCACAACTACTGTATCTATTTCTCAATATCCCATACCACCCTGGGTGACATTTTTTTAAGACACTGCGGTCAGAAATGATCAGGCTAGTATGGGGGGGCAAGCAGCCGCGTCTACAATGGAATATACTCACTAAGCCCTACGCACAGGGAGGCTTTGATATTCCGAACTTTGAGATTTACTACACATGCACGCAGGCCCATTACGCTTATTACTGGTTCCATCCCCCCAGGTACATGCCACAGGTTGCGGCAGAGCAATGGCTGGCAGATCCCATCCCTCTAGATGGCGTGCTCTGCACCACCACTCGTCCGCGGGACAAGGCGCCCACCACAATTACATGCACGATAGATGCCTGGAATCATATCTTGACTCTTCTTCAGTACCCCGTGCTGTACTCACCACTGCTCCCACTTTCATACCACCCTCGCATGCAACTGCTCCAAGAAAAGGGGTTTCTTAAGCTCCGCGAGCGAACCAAAATTGCAACATGGGGGGATCTCTACCATAACGGGACGTTCCGGTCCTCAGACCAACTCTTCCATGAGATTCAGCCCTCTTCTCTGGATATATTTCTCTACGTGCGGCTCCGCCATGGCGTGCGATCTATCACCCCGGAGTTCCCTCAGGAACCCCCCAGTTTCGCCCCCTTACATCTGATGCTGCAAGCTACTTCTCCGGGACACCTGGTCTCCACGCTTTATCACATCATACACACTCAGCAGGTGGAGTCTCCATGCCCCTCCCGTGCACACTGGAACTCAGAGTTAGGTTACGAGCTGACGGATGAACACTGGACATACTGTTGCCTACAAACAGAGCAAATATCTGCCAGCAGCAGATTGCGTATCACGCACTTTAAATTTTTACAACGCTTATACTACACCCCAGTTAAAATGCATAGATATAAACTAAAAGACTCAGATCGCTGCGAGAGATGTGGCATTTCAGGAGCTGACTTCCTTCATTTGGCCTGGGAATGTCCAAGGGTGAATGAATATTGGGGGCAGGTTTTTGATGCCATGGAATAGATGACAACAATCTACTTAGAGCGCACTCCCCTGATAGCTTTGTTAGGTTACACCAAACTCATCCCAAAACCATACCGCCGATATCTCGCTACTGCTCTGTTGCTGGCCAAACGCTGCGTGGCTTGTAGATGGGGTAAGGGACGAGCGCCAAAGTTCAAAGTATGGCTTAATGACTTACTATACAGCCAGGAACAATTGACTAACTATGCCAAAACACTTCCCCGGGCATCACGGCCTAAGGATATTTGGGACCCTCTCAAAAGTTATCTTCTAGTGCATCCACCAGATACCCCGACTGACACTCCGGAGGTGGCGGCGCCATAGTGGTGTTCACATTAAGAGGGTATGGGGTGTGCGTGGGGCATGTGTCGGACTGCCTGCTTCATCTCACCTCCCTTCATGACAAGCCCAGTGACATGTTGCATTGTATAATACACCAGTACTGTGATGTTGATGTTAGGCCCTATCGTACTGATAGTTTCTTCAATTCATGTGTAGTCATTGCCAAGATCAATGTTAATTTTTGCTGTAAGACCTGTCTTGATGCGCTGTGAGTAGAAAGAGGACAAGGATGTTATCCTGCACTGGACTACTACCTCCTCACACTGCAAACTGTTTTTTTTTTAGAGAAAGGGACATTATCTGTATTCCTCAATACTGTGTCTGTTATTGTACGTTTATGCTCGTAATGTACTGTTTCCTTGACTAAACCAATAAATACAATTTCAAAAAAAACAAAAAACATTTGGTATCAAACTTCTCAGCACATTAACCCACACTGATGCCAGTGTGGGATTTAATGAAACATGCACTCAGAGGGCATCTTAGAGATGCCCCCTGAAAAACGTTTGTGGACCCCTGGGCTGAGAGCCTACTGCTCTCAGGGGTCTGAAACAATGCACATCCTGGGACGAGGTGCCAAGCCTCCTCCCCCAGGATGGACAGGGTCCACGAAGGGGAAGCTTCAAAGACTTGCCGCCTTTGTGAGCTACCCCAGCCCTTTGCTGCTTCCAGCAACTGGCTTCCACCGGTTCTGACCCCCACTTTGGGCAGGAGAATAAGCAGGAAAAAAAAGTGAGGAAGGGAGGTGTGCCCACCTTTGCTAACCCCACCCCTCAGGTGGGGGAGGCAAGGTGAAGCACAACTCTCAGTCCCCGCCATCTTGCAGATGGGGGGGCCCAGCCAACCAGAGAGAGGCATATGCCTCCCTCCCACTGGAGGGTGGCATAATAGGGGGTGTACCCACCCCAAGGAAGGTACCCATTGGTCCCAACCTTTACTTACCTGTAACACCCCTAAATCTAGTATTTAGGGGCAACCCTGAACCTTGCCTCCTCAGACAAGAACTGATCAGAAGAAAAGAAGAAGAAGGACCGAAGAAGCCGTGCTAAAATTAAGAAGAGGAGGACGCCCACTGACTTAGCCCAAGCCCTACCGGCCTGTCCCCACCTCGAACCTGCTCCAGCAAAATCCTGGTGTGTCCTGCAGCGAGCAGCCTCAAGAACCTGAAGGACCTGCCATGCCTTCCAAACCAAAGACTTTGTCTCCTGTGGGCACCAGATTTGTTTACCAACAGACTCTGGCCCCAGCTAAAACCCAGAGTCTGCACTACTCTGCACCCAACGCCTACGGCCCAAGTTCGAGTGGCCCAAAACCACGAGGAGGTCTCCCCGGGGATCCTGACCTGAGATCTAGTGTTCCCTGACCTGCCTCGAATCTCCAAACGACACCTGCAGTCTCTTTCTGGAGGATCCCCCAGACCGCGACCAGAGCTGGTAAGAAAAATCTGATGCCTAAACACACCCCTGCACCCGATGTCCCACTGCCTTGCGTGGCCCAACCGACGGTGTCCCACCATCCCCAGGCATCCCAACTTACCTCTCCAACCGGTGGTCACCTCCAGAAGATCTTCGTCCCTGAGCATGCATTCGATGTTGCAACCGGAGAATCCCCATTGAAATCAACAGGGCACCCTACGCCAAACCAGCACCCTGCACCCAGCCGCCACTGTGCCGCTGCGGGTGTACTTTGGGTGCTAACTCGGATCCCCCTTTGCTCTGACCCTCACAACAGGAGCTTTGCTCCCACAATCTTGTGGCCTGCTCATGAGCAGCCACCAACCGGAGGCCCCCTATCCCCCATTGGATAACATTGGGCCTCAGCACTCTGCACCTGGCCGCCCTAGTGCCGCTGAGGGTGCTTTGAGAGTGCACCCTCGACCCTGGGGGAACTCTGGTTCTAACCCCAGAATACCAACTCCCACAAACTTGTACTTACCTGCAAACCGATAACTCATTTTCCTCCCATAGGATTGCATTGACTGCTTTTCTTAAAAAATTTTAAGTGTGGAGTTGGTTTGTATGGAACACTGAAAAACTGCAAATGTACTAAAAGTGAATAATTCCTTTTTTCTAGGGGATGTCTCAGTGTGATATCTAGGCATATCACCCTGATTAGCAAAAGTAATCTGAAAAGTAACTGAAAAGTAATTTCGAAACTTTGACGTACCTGTAGGTCAGTCAACTGCATTTGAACCTGCATTCAATTGTAAAACATTGCATAAGATTTTGCAAAGCATTTATTTTACTTACCTGCACCAGGCGTGGCTTAGTTCTAGAAATAAAATAACAATAATATTTTTGATACAGACAAATTGGTCTGAGTTCAGTCTTTGAGTGTGCAACATCATTTGCTGCTGGAGTGTGTACAACAAATGCTTAACACTACCCTCTGATAAAGCCTTACTGCTCACCCACACTACTACAAATAGAGAGTAAGGTACTATCTACTTTTGCCTCTGCCTACCTTTGGGGTTCCACTGGACTCTGTGCACACTATACCTCATTTTGGTATAGTATATGCAGAGCCAGCTTCCTACAACAGCAACAACAAAGGGTTGCTCAACGAATAAGATAGGGCAAACGGGAGAAAGGCTACTCTGAAATATGTGGCAGCCCCAGCAGTCTTCCAAATGAAAACTCAGAATGAGTCTCGTAGCAATGGAGAAAACGCCACCAATTCATTCAGAAGTAAGAAGAAACTGGTAAGTGCCGTTGACGTCCATTTGTTGAAAATAAATATTCACACATTGAAATAAATTGTTGTAAACACATAAACATCAAATACAAAGCTGTGAACAAAATGGTAGACTTCCGTGACGGGTTGCAGCAATAAAGAGTAAGGACTGCCTTTATGGGTGACGTTTATAGTACTCTAATGGACCACTTTTACATTCGAAATTAATTTCCAAGAGTTTGCTAGGCGTTGTAGTGTTTTCTTTTAAGGGCTGTGCTTCCCAGTCCGTTTTCTCTGCCTATTGTCTACCTGGCCTTTATTATAATTACTGAAGGGAAGAAATGCATACTAGGAGCCTTCGGTCTTGTCATATTATAATAGGGAGAAGTGGAATGTTCAAACATGTCTGTTTGACTGCTGTGTAATTGTGTGCCTGAAGGGTGTACTTTGCTGTATTTGGTTACTATTCAAAGTCTGGCTTTCTATTAGTTTGTGTGCCTCTTTTCTATGAATCACAGAGTATGTATTATCAGAGTCACTGGAAAAATGAGATTCTCCGGATTCAACATGTTTTGAGCCAGTGTGACTTTTTCTGCCCTCGCCACATAATACAGCATCTGCTGCAGATTTTGCAGATTTTAACAAACAAGTCTGTCGCTCGAACCAAAAGTTAGTAAAATGCTCGTACAAGGGATGAAATACCATGCCAGAGACTTCACGAATTTTAGCTGGATTCCTTCAGCTGTTGATTGCTGCAATCAACCATTTAAAAAGATGGCAATGTCCCCTAGATGTTATAAACATTCCCACTTGATGAACTGTAAAAGGGGTTTATCTTTGCAGTAGGAAGCACTTTAAATCTAAATCAAACAAGGTGGATGCATAATTAATTCATAATAAGTCGTGATTGTTTGCTTCATTTTTAACACAGATCGAGTCTCACACAGCAGACACTACCTTCAAAGCTGCCCTTATTTCAACAGGACACTCAGACCAGAGGTTTCAAGATTAAAAAATAATCTGTTTTAATGTCCCATGTCTTGTATCCTAAATTACCTCCTAGGAAGTAAGACAGGTCTATAACACACATGAAATTCTCTATATTGCTCTGAAAGGAGTTTTCTTTAGTGCAAACAGTTGCTATCTAATTTTCATTTGATCACCACATAATTTAGTCAATGCTGGTGGATAATGTGGTGCTCCGTTTTCGCATAATTCCAGAGACTCTGAATACGTTACTGAAAAGTGGTCAAGGAGTAAGGCAAGGTAATAAATACTTGTATAGATTTATTTTGTTTAATTAGCCAAACCGTTTTTGAAAAATGAACTGAAGTGACAAATTAAAATGAGCTCGATTTTCATCGGTTCACCCGTATTCACCTATTCCCAATGAACATGTAAATGTAACAATTAATTTCGTTTTGATACACCTTGAAAAGAAGATTTAACAAGCTTCTGCACGTGTTTACGGAGTCTGCAGAAAACACAAAGGACTTAAATCTTTAGAGAATGTAGCTCTTGTTATCTAATCGCACATAAAAATTAAACAACACCAATTTGCCTGCTTTAGCTCTGGGAAAAGTAATTGTCATCTGTCAGTAGTCTCCTGTAAGGAAGTGTGAAGTTGCCACTGGCTATTACATCTTAATATTCTTTTAGGATTAGTGAAGTATTTAAAAAAATAGTAATAAAAGCATTCAATATTTTTTGAATTGCCACTGTGCATTCTGTCACAAATGGTTTATGGATAAGCATCAATTCATTCTACTCATCTGTATTAACAAGTTGAATGTACTTCTCAGAGCAAAGGACGACTATTTATTTAACAGCTCTTGGCAGGAAAATTTGTTGCCTGCCTCAACTTTACATAGAACATTAAAATCAATGACAATTTATAAACCAAAGCCTTGGAATTATGCTTTGGATTCACATAATTCTTCAGAATAAATCTGTCAGATACCTTTTATTATAAATTAATAGCATGCTGCCTTGAAGCTTTGAAGAGGCAGAAAATGTTTGGCAAGTTCAACAGTGACATCTGGTGGAAACTAGTACCAACTACACCGAGCCTTCTCTATTTCTAATTGAACGCAAATGGAATAAAAAAAACAGGCTCGCTGAATCAGGAGATATAGTTTAAAAGCATATATTTAATTTGTTTGATGTATATATTTTTTTTAATTACACAGCCATTTTAAACAGAGAAAAATGTTAGCTACATTCCCAAAAATATTAAAAGGACAAGACATTTCCTAAATTAGGTAGCATGAATGTGTTTGCGTACCATGCGAAATTGATATTATACTTTAAAAAAATCCTGTCCGTTTGGAAGGGATATTGCTATATTTTACATAGTTTGAAAACCTAGGGGCATATGTACAAGCCCCTATCACCAACACAACGTCACTTTTACGGACGTTGTGGTCGCGATAGGGGCTGCACCTTATGTACAAGGCAGCGTTAAGCCACTTAACGTGGCTTAACGCTGCCTTGTTCATAAGGCACCCTTTCACGCTAAGGTTAGCGTGAAAGGAGCGTGCGTGGGTGTTGTGGTGGGCGTTCCACTGCAACACCCATTGTATTTGACGCTGCCCCCTATGTACAAGGGTGGCGTACATAGGAGGCAGAGCCAAAATTAAGACCAGGAAAACCCTGGTCTTAAGTTGGTGAAACGAGGAGTAATGCATTTGAGTGTTTCAATGTTCCAAGATAGATGATGGCCCTCGAGGCAGATTTTCTTGATCTGCCCCTTCCTTGCATGATTTGTACAACCCTTTGCAAGCCAAATATAGTGCTGCTCCATCCATTATTGTTGTGTTTTCATTTGGTAAAACATCTATGGAAATCTAAGAGGGAAACAATTTTTGGACTGGCTTCCACAACTCCCTCACAATCAATCTGCACAACCACAGTCCAATAATCAAATTTATGTGAATCATGTGCTTTTTTGTGCTTTTTCTGTAGCTTGGTTTTGTGAAACAAGATGAATAATATTGACTTTTCCTACGAACCAACCTGCTTAACCATAGCTACAAGGTTGCTGTGTTGCTATAAATTACTCCTTAAATAGATATATTTAATCTTTAACAGATATATATGCAATAAAAAAATCCTGATATTGTATGTTTAGAAGGGATAAATCTAAATTTTACATAGTTTGAATTCCTACGGTTGTCTTAAATGACATAAATTTAAATACATATATAGTTACCTAATTTCAGATGACACTAGGGGGGATATGTACTAGGAAGTGGCAGAGCATGTCGTTAGCCTCCTTGGCTTAATGACACGCTCCACCACTTCTGAAACGCAAGGCTGCACTATATTTACAAGAATGTGGTGCAGCCTTGCGTTTCCTCCTGCGATGGCGCTAAGTTTAACAACTTAGCGCCAACGCAGGCAATCTTGCACCAGAGTGCAAGGGTGTCTGCGTGCAGGGGAGGATTGTTTATGTGTAGGAAGGTGTCCCTTCCTGCACATAAACAATCCTAAAATGCAATTCTGTCACTTTCATGTGTGTGACAAATGGAATTTTTTTAAAAGGTTTGTTTATATACAGGAAGGGACACCTTCCTGTACATAAACATCCCTTCCTGTACGTAAACAAACCATGGCATTTTGCTGTTTCCATGTGTGCTGCACAAGGCTGCACACATGGAAAAAGCAAAAACAAGGAGAAATAATGCATTACTAAATATCAATCAAGTGTGTAAATAATGAATGGTTTCTTCACTGAGGGCCTCATTTACAAAAAAATGACACAGCGCAGCGCCAAAAGCCATTTGCTGCGCAGAGCTGCTTCATTTTAAAAGCGTAGGGATGTGTCGTATTAACAACAATAAGAGGCATCCGTGTGCTTTCCCCTGAGCTGGCGCACTATTGGCTGCCATGCGCCTGCGCAGGCACCCTTGTGCCATGTAGCAAAGGTGCCTGCGTTGCAGGGATGATTGCTTTTGTGCAGAAAGGGGCACGTTCCTGAACAAAAATAATAATTGATGGCTTTCTCCTATTTCTATGTGTGCTGCAGAATGCAGCACACTTTCTGAAGCATGCATAGAAAAACAAACAATGAGGAGAAATAAAAGTATTTCTACTCGTTGAGCCATTCCTATGCCTCCACCGGGGAGGCGTAGCATTCTGACACATTCCCAGCTTTACAAAACTTTGTATGTTGCATGGGAACCCCCACAGCTACACCCAGGGAATCCCCCTTTGATGCAGAGTAATGCGTGAAAGGGGCCCATATTTACATGGCCATGAAAAGTAATGCAGGGTGACTTTACGTGACCTTGTAAATATGGGCAGGCTCACTGCTCCACCGGTGCGTCAAAAAATGTTGCACACTGGCGGCGCAATGGCCTTGTAAATGAGGCCCGGAGTTTCAAAAAGAGATCACTTACAAATTGTGCTAGGGGAATCTACGTAAACAAGCAATGGCAAAGCCTATAAATCTTTTCCAAAGAACAAACCCTTTGCAAGATTGCCACCGGTGCTATGACACATGTAACGCATTTCGTGAAGAGTGTATGGTGGATGTCCATGTTAGAGCGATTCAATAAAATATTTTAAAATGTTTTTTTAAATAATGGAAAATGTGCCGAAAAGGTTATGCGCAACATGGTAGCGCTGTGCAGCTGTTTGGCTCTCTTAAAAAAATTATGAAGATCAATACACATGGGAAGTCAGGTGGGTGGCCAGCACCAGGGAGTGAAATATGGGTGAAAAGAGAGCAAACATGTGGGTGAATATTAAATAAACGAGCAGGAAGTGGAGGGGCAAGGGAAGCAACATGAAGGTGGTGGGGGAAAGATGAAGGAGGAGGCGATGCAAGGGGGAGACAAGAAACAACATGCACTCCCACACAAAATCTTTTTCTTAAAGAAGTTCCCTGAATGCAAGTAAGGGCAGTAGTGGAAGGATAAGAATCAATCAATCTGAATACTTTAAGACAGAAATGCTTCAGATCAGGATATCGAATTAAGAGCAGGGAAGGGAGACAGACAACAGAGCCAGCCCACCATAAGCAAGTTGCTGCCACAAAGCCCACTAAATATATATATTGGAAACTATAGATCTGACCAATATACAGCCACAGCTGTATGTAGCTGAACCCTTAAAATAGTTTTACACATAAGAGATGTGTTATAGGTTCACTGGTCAAGAGCAATTCAGCCTCTGTTAGACTTGGCATCTTTTGGCGTGTTTCCCCTGACTTTTTGCTTTCTGACCTCCCGGTTTTGACTCTGTTTTTGCTGGTGTAATGATTCTGCGCACTTTCCTCACTGCGGTCCAGTGGGAAAGTGCAAGTGCTCCTGTATAAAATGTGTTATGGATTGGTGTTTCCATGATTGGCCTATTTGGTTTATGTGTCAGTCCCTTGTAAAGTGCACTGCGAGTGCCAGGGCCTATAGACCAAATGCTGTTGGTGGGCTGCAGCACTGGATTGTGCCACCCACGCAAACAGCCCGTAAAGTGTAACTCGGGCCTGCCATCGCAGAGCCTGTGCGCAGCCTGGGGCTGCCATGTCGACTTGGCAAGTGCACACACTTGCAAGTCCCTAAACCTTCCCTTTGCTACATGTTAGTCACCCCTAAGGTAGGCCCAAGGTACCCCTGTGGGCAGGGTGCGGTGTATGCGAAAGGTAGGACATGCCCGGGTGTGTGCGGCATGTCCTGATAGTGAATTACAGCCTAGTTCGTTTTTCAAAATTGCAAGGCTACCTGTTCCCCCTAGGCCAGAACGGGCAGTTTTGATTATTACAGCTTATAATCCTAACTGACCCCGGGAACATGGTAGAAATTCGAGTTTAGTATGCCTGGACTCAGAATGATAAAATGCAGCTTTTAGTGAAGTTGGTTTTAACATTCTGTGTTTGAAAATACCACTTTTAGAAAGTGGGTATTTTCTTGTCTAACCATCCAAGCCTGCCTCTGCGAGGTTGTGTATTCCGTGTCTGGAATGTGAGTGACAGGGGCTGGGGGATGCCAGGAGACAGGGTGAGTCAGCACAGGGCTGAATAGCAAGATCTACATGTAGATGGGTGGGAGGGGTCGCACCTGGGCCCTGAATAGGACAGTGCCTTCCCTCCACAATGCTGGCTCCACCTCCTGTGGTGCGTCTGATGTCCCTGGCCTACTCACTGAAAGAAGGGACGGAGACTTGTCAACAAAGTGCTCCAGAACTGGTTTGGACTAGGCAAATGCCTCTCTGCCTTCAGAGAACAAAGGAATTTGGGATATAAATATTGGGGCCCTGACCCCATGAATTTAGATCTCGCTGGAATCAAGGAACCTGCCAAGACGAAGAGCTGGAAGAGCTGCCAGGAGGAGTACTGCCCCTTTGCTGTGTTGTTGCTTTGTTGGGTTGGCCTGCAGCTGCTGCTTCTGCCTTGGGCAGTGAAAGGACTGGACTGAACTTTCTACAAACTTGTGCTGAGTATCTCCAAGGGCCTGAAACCGAGCTGGCCTCCTGTTAAGAAGACTCAGGGACTACAAAGACTTCACAAGCCTCTTGGAACCGCTTCTGGAACGCTGTTTCAGTTGCCACAGAGGAAGGGAACCGCAACCGACTCCGTCAACCGAATCCATCCCTGGCCGGTGACCTGTTTGCACCGCAGGCCGCATCGCCCCGCTTCGCATCGCAACCCTGGTCTCACCGTGGGCGACGTCCGACGCCGCCAACATCGAGCCGCTGCTGGCACCGTGACCTGTGGGCACCGCAGTTCGCATCGCATCGCTTCACTGAACCAACCGGACCCGACCGACGAGGTCGCTGCAACTGGCTCAAGAGTCGTGACCGCACCGCATTTTGGGCACCGCTCGCACGTCTGCGACGCACCGCTCCGACTCGCACCGCTGTCCGACGCCAGCTCCCGCACTCCGGCTTGGTCGCCTGCATCGCAACCTGTCAGCACCGCATCGAGCATCGTCTCACCATGCATCGCACGCCTTGGACTCACCGACTCCGTCTGCACGACGCTCATCGAGCCGCTGCCTGCACCGCATCGAGGGACACCGCACCTTGCATCGCTCCGTCTTGCACCGCAACCGCGACGAACGCCGACCGGCTCGTACACTCCGTACCAGCACAACGAGAAAGGTACTGTTACCGAGTCTGTTCATGACTCTGCTGGCCCGTATCGACGCGGTCGGCTGGAACTGTTAGACTCTGTGGTTTTCAGCATCCCGGTAGGCTCGGACGGAGCTACCGACTCGTACGAACTTTGCTTTTGTGCTATTCCTGCAAAGAAGAAGTTACCGTATCAAGCATTCGTTTTTAAAGTATAGTATTGTGGATTTTTGTCGTAATTGGTCTTGTCTTGAGTATATAAAATATTGGTTATTTTTCTAAACTGGTGTGGTGTCCGTTTGTAGTGCTTACACTGTATTACTGTTGGTTATGTGCAAATGCTTTACACACTGCCTCTGAATTAAGCCTGACTGCTCGTGCCAAGCTACCACGAGGGTGAGCAGGGGTTACTTCACGAGTGTAACACCCTTACCCTGACTAGGAAGAAGGGTCCCTACTTGGACAAAGGTGCAAGCCCTTGCCAACTAGAGATCCCATTTCTAACATTGGTTGTCAGCGGTGAGGATAGGACTTGTGTTTGCACTTGACTTACAGTGATTGGTGTGCACTACTACCATATCGCAGACCATTACGTACCACAGACTGGTTCTTTTTCTTTTGGCCTATTTTTGATCTTGCCAGTTTTCAACTCACTACTTTTGTCATGCCTGAATCAATTGCATCATCCGTTGCATCTCTGGAAGTTATCTTTGAGGAGGATAGGTTGGAATCCTACGCCGTAAAGGAGCTACGAGCGATTTGTAAAAACCTGAAAGTCCAAATTAAAGGCCTCACAAGGAAGGAGGAGCTACAGAAGGCGCTGAGGGCCTGGGTAGCAGCCAGACATGCCAATGGGCAGCCTGGTAATCTCAGTGAGGAGGCGGAGGAGCCTATTTCCAGGGTGGATGTGCTTTTGGGTAGGGGGAACCCGCCAGGTCAGGCAGCAGCAGTCTGTCCCCAGAGGAGCTGGAGGACAGGCGGGAGGCAAGGCAGTTTGAGCTGCAGAAGCTCAGGCTGGAGAGTGAGCGGGAGGAGAAGAGATTGGCCATAGAGGAGAGGAAGATGCTCTTAGAGCATGAGAGAGAACTGAAGGAACTAGAACTTAGGAGTAAGTCAGGCTCAGATGGTGGCAGCAATTCGTCCAGAAAGGCAGACAGGATTGTGCACATTCCCAAGAACATAGGCAAGGAGTTCAAGAAGGGGGATGACATACAAAGGTGGTTTCAGGGTTATGAGGCAGCCATACACATGAATGGGGTCCCTGAGGAGAATTGGGGAGCAGGATTGTGGCCACTTTTCCCTGAAGAAGCAAGGGATGCTCTGATAGCTTTGGGTAAGGGGTATCACCTCACCTATGCTGACATGAAGGATGCCCTTCTCACGAAGTATGGTCTTACTCCTGAAAAGTACAGGGATCAGTTCAGGTCCAGTAAGAAGTCTGATGCCAACACTTGGTTGGAATGTGTGGATGTGTTCTGCAGGTCTCTGGATGGTTGGGTGAAGGGCAGTAGTGTAACAGATTTTCAGGGGCTCTACAACTTGATTGCATGGGAGCACTTGTCTAGTCTATGTTTTGCAGATCTGCGCCAGCACCTAGTTGATAGTAAGCTAACTGACCCCAGGAAGCTTGCTATGGAAGCCGACCACTGGGTGAGTACCAGGGTCCACAAGAAAGCGTTTGGGGGAGACTCAGCCAAAGGTGGGCAGGGTCCCCGGCAGAAAGGTGGGGGGACAAGGGTAAAGCACAGGAGTTCTCTAAAGGGCCCCAAACTAGTACCCAGGGTAAAGGTTCCCAGCCCCCGGTGATAAGAAAAAGGGGTCTCTACAGGGAAGCCTGTTGAGACCGGCCCCCGCAAGTGTTATGCATGTGACCAGGTAGGTCACTTTAAGGGGGACCCCAAGTGCCCGAAGGGGACACAGCCACCCACCGGTGGACAGTCCAAAGTGTTGGCTAGTGTAGCGCTCGGGGTGGAGGGGTGCCCACATGAGGGTGGGGATCCCGCAGAAATGACCCTTGTCTCACTCGGGAACAGTGAGATGGTCCCAGGAAACCAGGTGCCCCCTAACACAAAGAAATATAGCACCTGGGTGACCATCAATGGGAACAGGGTAGAGGCTCTCAGAGATACTGGAGCCAGTGTGACCTCAGTCCGGTGTCACCTGGTGTCTGAGAAGCAAGTAGTCCCAGGAGCATTCCACCAAGTAGTTGCTGTCGACAACTCTGAGCGCCAGTGTATGGTGGCGCAGGTTCCCTTTGAATGGGGGGGGTCTCAGGTCCCTTGAGGGTGGTTGTGAGCCCTACCATGCCTGTAGATTGTCTGCTAGGAAACGACCTGGAGCAGTCCTCATGGAAGGAGGTTGAGCTCAGGTCTCACTTGGAGATGCTTGGGTTGCCAGAGTGGGCATGCGTGTCTACTCGGTCAATGGCAGCCAGAAAGGGTGATCAAGAGGACTTGGAGCCTGAAACAGTGGCCCAAGTCCCTGCCAAGAGAGAGGGCAGGGGGCGCGGGAAACCGGCCCCCGAAGTTCCCACGGACCGAGAGGAGGCGGACCTCGAGGGGGACGCCCCGGTGCCTACAGGGGAGCAGGTAGCCGAACTGGGAGACATCTCTGAGCTGACCCATTGGCAGCAAGAAGGGGGTCCCACCAGGGAGGAGTTCTGCAGGGAGCAGAACGAGTGCCCTACTCTGGAGGGTCTGCGGCGGCAGGCTGCAGACCAGGCAGCTGGTAATCAGTCCGGGTCACATCTGATCTACTGGGAGAGTGGTCTCCTATACAGTGAGCCTAAGGTTGCTGAGCCTGGGTCAGCCTGTGTGCTGGTGGTACCCCAGCGCTTCAGGACCTTCCTACTGGGTCTGGCTCATGACGTGCCTTTGGCAGGACATTTGGGGCAGGACAAGACCTTTGACAGGCTTGTCACCCACTTCTTTTGGCCCCAAATGCGAAGGCAGTCAGATGCACACTGTAGGTCTTGCCAAACTTGCCAGGCAAGTGGTAAGAGTGGGAGGAAGGTCAAAGCTCCTCTCCAACCTTTTCCTGTTGTTGGAACACCCTTTGAAAGGGTAGGGATGGATATTGTGGGGCCACTGGATCCCAAGACAGCCATGGGCAACAGGTACATCCTGGTCTTGGTGGACCATGCCACCCGGTACCCGGAGGCAATCCCTCTCAGGACAACGACGGCGCCAGTGGTGGGCCGGGCGTTAATGGGGATCTTTTCCCGTGTGGGATTCCCCAGAGAGGTGGTTTCTGATAGGGGGACCAATTTCATATCGAAGTATATGACATCCCTGTGGAAGGAGTGTGGTGTAACCTACAAGTTCACCACTCCTTACCACCCACAAGGAAACGGTCTGGTGGAGAGATTCAACCAGACCTTGAAAGGCATGATCAAGGGTCTAACAGAACCCATGAGGCGTAAGTGGGACGTCCTCTTGCCATGCCTACTCTTTGCATACAGGGAGGTGCCTCAGAAGTCTCTTGGGTACAGCCCCTTTGAGCTCCTGTATGGCCACCCTGTCAGAGGATCTCTGAGTTTGGTAAAGGAAGGCTGGGAGGCGGCTCCCAGGAAAACTCCCCAGGATGTATTTAGCTACATGCTGGCCTTTAGAAACCAAACTGCCCGCTTCAGGAAACTCGCTCAGGCGAACCTAGAAGCCAGCCAGGAAGAAATGAAGAGATGGTATGACCAGAACGCCACTCTGGTCGAATTTCAACCTGGGCAAAAAGTGTGGGTCATGGCCCCAGTGGCACCTTGTGCCTTGCAGGACAAGTGGACTGGGCCATATGAGGTAAAGGAGCGCAAAAGTGACGTCACCTACCTGATGGATTTGCAGGCTCCAAGGAACCCTTTGAGGGTCCTTCACGTGAACCGCCTCAAGCCCCACTTCGAGAGGTCCGAAGTGAGTATGCTCTTGGCGACAGATGATGGGGTGGAAGAGGAGAGCGAGCCTCTCCCTGACCTCCTGTCTACCAAGGAGCATGATGGGTCAGTAGAGGGTGTGATCCTCTCCCCTACTCTGACTCAGGAGCAGCAGGGGGACTGTCGCCAGTTGTTGGGACAGTTCGCCCCACTGTTCTCTCTGACCCCCGGTGTTACTCACTGGTGTACCCATGACGTGGACACCGGTGACAGCCATCCTGTGAAGCACAAGATTTACAGGTTGACTGACCGGGTCAGAGCCAGCATCAAGGAGGAGGTCTCTAAGATGTTGGCGTTAGGGGTGATTGAGCCCTCCCACAGTCCTTGGGCCAGCCCAGTGGTCTTGGTCCCAAAGGCTGCGACGCCCGGTGCCACTCCAGAACTCCGGTTTTGTGTGGACTACCGTGGGCTCAATGCCGTCACCAGGACTGACGCGCACCCCATCCCCAGAGCTGATGAGCTCATTGATCGGTTGGGAGCTGCCCGGTTCCTCAGCACGTTTGATTTGACGTCTGGGTACTGGCAGATTGCCTTAACCGATGGGGCCAAGGAGAGATCAGCATTCTCAACCCCAGAAGGTCATTACCAATTCCGGGTGATGCCCTTTGGGTTGAAGAATGCCCCTGCCACCTTTCAGAGGTTGGTCAATCAGGTGTTGGCTGGGCTGGAGGATTTCAGTGCCGCCTACCTGGATGACATTGCTGTGTTCAGTTCCAGCTGGGACGAACATTTACAGCACCTTGAGAAAGTGTTGAGGGCTCTGCAAGGTGCAGGCCTCACGATCAAGGCCAGTAAGTGCCAGATCGGGCAGGGTTCTGTGGTGTACTTGGGACACCAGGTAGGAAGCGGCCAGGTGGCGCCCCTACAACCCAAGATTGACACCATTCTGGCTTGGGAACCCCCAAGACCCAGACAGAGGTGAGAGCCTTCTTAGGTCTCACCGGTTACCATAGGAGATTTGTTAAGGGCTATGGCACCATCGTTGCCCCCTTAACAGAGCTGACCTCTAAGAGGCAGCCCAGGAAAGTGATCTGGACTGAGTCCTGCCAGAAAGCTTTTGATGCCCTGAAGGCAGCCATGTGCACGGCGCCCGCGCTCAAGGCACCTGACTTCTCCAAGGAATTCGTCGTGCAGACTGACGCTTCAGAGCATGGTGTGGGAGCGGTGCTCTCACAACTGAACGAAGAGGGCCTGGATCAGCCTGTAGTCTTCCTTAGCAGGAGACTACTTCCCAGGGAACAGAGGTGGAGTGCCATAGAAAGGGAAGCTTTTGCTGTGGTCTGGGCACTGAAGAAGTTGAGACCATACCTGTTTGGGACTCACTTCCGGGTTCAGACAGACCACAGGCCCCTCAGATGGTTGATGCAAATGAGGGGTGAGAATCCAAAACTGCTGAGGTGGTCCATCTCCCTACAGGGAATGGACTTTACGGTGGAACACCGTCCTGGTACAGAACACGCCAACGCAGATGGTCTGTCCAGGTTCTTCCGCCTTAGTGAAGAGAACTCCAATGGGGTTGGGTAGTTCTCCCTACTTTCAGCTGGAGGGGACATGTGTTAGACTTGGCATCTTTTGGCGTGTTTCCCCTGACTTTTTGCTTTCTGACCTCCCGGTTTTGACTCTGTTTTTGCTGGTGTAATGATTCTGCGCACTTTCCTCACTGCGGTCCAGTGGGAAAGTGCAAGTGCTCCTGTATAAAATGTGTTATGGATTGGTGTTTCCATGATTGGCCTATTTGGTTTATGTGTCAGTCCCTTGTAAAGTGCACTGCGAGTGCCAGGGCCTATAGACCAAATGCTGTTGGTGGGCTGCAGCACTGGATTGTGCCACCCACGCAAACAGCCCGTAAAGTGTAACTCGGGCCTGCCATCGCAGAGCCTGTGCGCAGCCTGGGGCTGCCATGTCGACTTGGCAAGTGCACACACTTGCAAGTCCCTAAACCTTCCCTTTGCTACATGTTAGTCACCCCTAAGGTAGGCCCAAGGTACCCCTGTGGGCAGGGTGCGGTATATGCGAAAGGTAGGACATGCCCGGGTGTGTGCGGCATGTCCTGATAGTGAATTACAGCCTAGTTCGTTTTTCACTATTGCAAGGCTACCTGTTCCCCCTAGGCCAGAACGGGCAGTTTTGATTATTACAGCTTATAATCCTAACTGACCCCGGGAACATGGTAGAAATTCGAGTTTAGTATGCCTGGACTCAGAATGATAAAATGCAGCTTTTAGTGAAGTTGGTTTTAACATTCTGTGTTTGAAAATACCACTTTTAGAAAGTGGGTATTTTCTTGTCTAACCATCCAAGCCTGCCTCTGCGAGGTTGTGTATTCCGTGTCTGGAATGTGAGTGACAGGGGCTGGGGGATGCCAGGAGACAGGGTGAGTCAGCACAGGGCTGAATAGCAAGATCTACATGTAGATGGGTGGGAGGGGTCGCACCTGGGCCCTGAATAGGACAGTGCCTTCCCTCCACAATGCTGGCTCCACCTCCTGTGGTGCGTCTGATGTCCCTGGCCTACTCACTGAAAGAAGGGACGGAGACTTGTCAACAAAGTGCTCCAGAACTGGTTTGGACTAGGCAAAGGCCTCTCTGCCTTCAGAGAACAAAGGAATTTGGGATATAAATATTGGGGCCCTGACCCCATGAATTTAGATCTCGCTGGAATCAAGGAACCTGCCAAGACGAAGAGCTGGAAGAGCTGCCAGGAGGAGTACTGCCCCTTTGCTGTGTTGTTGCTTTGTTGGGTTGGCCTGCAGCTGCTGCTTCTGCCTTGGGCAGTGAAAGGACTGGACTGAACTTTCTACAAACTTGTGCTGAGTATCTCCAAGGGCCTGAAACCGAGCTGGCCTCCTGTTAAGAAGTCTCAGGGACTACAAAGACTTCACAAGCCTCTGGGTACCGCTTCTGGAACGCTGTTTCAGTTGCCACAGAGGAAGGGAACCGCAACCGACTCCGTCAACCGAATCCATCCCTGGCCGGTGACCTGTTTGCACCGCAGGCCGCATCGCCCCGCTTCGCATCGCAACCCTGGTCTCACCGTGGGCGACGTCCGACGCCGCCAACATCGAGCCGCTGCTGGCACCGTGACCTGTGGGCACCGCAGTTCGCATCGCATCACTTCACTGAACCAACCGGACCCGACCGACGAGGTCGCTGCAACTGGCTCAAGAGTCGTGACCGCACCGCATTTGGGGCACCGCTCGCACGTCTGCGACGCACCGCTCCGACTTGCACCGCTGTCCGACGCCAGCTCCCGCACTCCGGCTTGGTCGCCTGCATCGCAACCTGTCAGCACTGCATCGAGCATCGTCTCACCCTGCATCGCACGCCTTGGACTCACCGACTCCGTCTGCACGACGCTCATCGAGCCGCTGCCTGCACCGCATCGAGGGTCACCGCACCTTGCATCGCTCCGTCTTGCACCGCAACCACGACGAACGCCGACCGGCTCGTACACTCCGTACCAGCCACAACGAGAAAGGTACTGTTACCGAGTCTGTTCATGACTCTGCTGGCCCGTATCGACGCGGTCGGCTGGAACTGTTAGACTCTGTGGTTTTCAGCATCCCGGTAGGCTCGGACGGAGCTACCGACTCGTACGAACTTTGCTTTTGTGCTATTCCTGCAAAGAAGAAGTTACCGTATCAAGCATTCGTTTTTAAAGTATAGTATTGTGGATTTTTGTCGTAATTGGTCTTGTCTTGAGTATATAAAATATTGGTTATTTTTCTAAACTGGTGTGGTGTCCGTTTGTAGTGCTTACACTGTATTACTGTTGGTTATGTGCAAATGCTTTACACACTGCCTCTGAATTAAGCCTAACTGCTCGTGCCAAGCTACCACGAGGGTGAGCAGGGGTTACTTCACGAGTGTAACACCCTTACCCTGACTAGGAAGAAGGGTCCCTACTTGGACAAAGGTGCAAGCCCTTGCCAACTAGAGATCCCATTTCTAACAGCCTCCCACCCTGGATCTCAGCAAAGGTATCAGCACAGTGGTATGAAGCAGAAGAGGCATATAACACTGTAGACACTAAGCTGATTCCAAATAATGCTGTCCCAAAACGTTGTGTGGCTTCTTAATATTAACATTGATTCTGTCCCTGTAGAGTTTTTGTTTCAGGGAGAACTTCACACTATGTAGTAGTCTAAGACAACAGGCATCAAAATTAAAATAGGACAAGGAATCTGTTGCCTGCATTCCATGTACCTCAGCACTTCCTTTACTATGGTGTTTCACTATTTATGAAATATTCTTTATTCAAGATTTGGATCTAGAAAGTGGTCCACGAGAAAAATTAACATTTTATAAATATAATACACTTTAATAAAAGTTTTAAATAAACATTTTAAAAATGTTTAAAAAAAATTGACAGAACATTTCATTATCTGGAAAAAAAGAGCAAATTGCGAGCTTCATCCATGGTGTGCACATAATATTTTAAAAACATGTTCCTCATAGTTGACGAAGCTGAAAGCGCAGTGCAATGCATACAAATAATACATGATTGATATCCTGTATGCCATTGTTACAATAATCTTACACGCTATCCTTAACCTGTGTCTTTGAAAAGCTAGTGATTAAGGATTTAAAGATGAGTATATTCAGTCGAAACAACATCAGAACGCGAAGGATTCCATGATCAAGGTTCCAGGTCAAATACTTTTGTGGTTTCTTCTCAGGCCATTACTACATCACATTTTCCCTTTTTTAAGCAAATCCAAACTTAGACCTAAATTGTAAGAGGACTGCTTTAAAAAAGCTTTTTAACTTACAAGCTAACAATCTAACAAGAGATTCCTGATTTACCTCAAACTCAAAACATAATTAAAATTCCTATAAAACATGCACTTTCTTCCCGTCAAAAGATTTCTTCCCCAAAAGCACTTTAAGGAGTTCTCTTCACTCCTCAGCAACTGGTATCCCCATTATGCCACTGCAGCGAGGCCTTGCACAAAGGCACTAATTAACTCAAATTCTAGTCTGATAGCTTGTATAACAGCAAGCATATTCAAATATCTTTGTAAAAAAAAACACATTTTCCTCACATTTCTGTGGTGGAAAGTTCTGGAATCTGCGTGGATCCACAAAATCCCACCCACTCCGCATTCCCCAAAGTCTTCAGAGAAAAATGGTACCTCACTTGTGTGGGTAGACCTAGTGCCTGCGACAGGAAACGGCCCAAAACGCAACGTGGCAACACCACATTTTCACAGTGAAAACTGACCCTTTTTTTTGCAAAATGCCTAGCTGTAGATTTTGAACCCTACATCTGCCGGCACCTAGGGAAACCTAGCAAACCAATAAATTTTTGAAAACTAGACATCCATGGGAATCCAGGATGGGGTGACTTGACTGGCTCGCACCAGGTTCTGTTACCCAGAATCCTTTGCAAACCTCAAACTTTGTAAAAAAAAAACACATTTTCCTCACATTTCTGTGGTGAAAAGTTCTGGAATCTGCGTGGATTCACAAAATTCTACCCACTCCGCATTCCCCAAAGTCTTCAGAGAAAAATGGTACCTCACTTGTGTGGGTAGGCCTAGTGCCTGTGACAGAAAACGGACCCTTTTTTTGCAAAGTGCCTAGCTGTAGATTTTGAACCTAGCTCTGCCGGCACCTAGGGTAACCTAGCAAACCTATACATTTTTGAAAACTAGACACCCAGGGGAATCCAGGATGGGGTGACTTGACTGGCTCTCACCAGGTTCTGTTACCCAGAATCCCTTGCAAACCTCAAACTTTGTCAAAAAAACACATTTTCCTCACATTTCTGTGGTGGAAAGTTCTGGAATCTGCGTGGATCCACAAAATTCCACCCACTCCAGATTCCCCAAAGTCTTCCGATAAAAATGGTACCTCACTTGTGTGGGTAGGCCTATTGCCTGCGACAGGAAACGGCCCAAACGCAACGTGGAAACACCACATTTTCACAGTGAAACTGACCTTTTTTTTTTGCAAAATGCCTAGCCGTAGATTTTGAAACCTAGCTCTGCCGGCACCTAGGGAAACCTGGTAAGCCTGTAAAGTTTTTTTAACTAGACATCCAGGGGAATCCAGAATGGGGTGACTTGACTGGCTCTCACCAGGTTCTGTTACCCAGAATCCCTTGCAAACCTCAAACTTTGTCAAACAAAACACATTTTCCTCACATTTCTGTGGTGGAAAGTTCTGGAATCTGCGTGGATCCACAAAATTCCACCCACTCCGCATTCCCCAAAGTTTTCAGAGAAAAATGGTACCTCACTTGTGTGGGTAGGCCTAGTGCCCGCGACAGAAAACGGACCCTTTTTTTGCAAAGTGCCTAGCTGTATATTTTGAACCCTTGCTCTGCCTGCACCTAGGGTAACCTAGCAAACCTATACATTTTTGAAAACTAGACACCCAGGAGAATCCAGGATGGGGTGACTTGACTGGCTCTCACCAGGTTCTGTTACCTAGAATCTCTTGCAAACCTCAAACTTTGTCAAAAAAACACATTTTCCTCACATTTCTGAGGTCAAAAGTTCTGGAATCTGCGTGGATCCACAAAATTCCACCCACCACGCATTCCCCAAAGTCTTCCAAGAAAAATGGTACCTCACTTGTGTGGGTAGGCCTAGTGACCGCGACAGGAAACGGCCCAAAACGCAACGTGGACACACCACATTTTCACAGTGAAAACGGCCCCTTTTTTTGCAACGTGCCTAGCTGTAGATTTTGAACCCTAGCTCTGCCGGCACCTAGGGAAACCTAGCAAACCTGTACATTTTTGAAAACTAGACACCCAGGGGAATCCAGGATGGGGTGACTTGTCTGGCTCTCATCAGGTTCTGTTACCCAGAATCCCAGGGTGATCTTGTGGCAACGCTAAACCATTATCAGCAAAATGCAGCATCTGAAGCAGAAGCAAATACCTATCACGACTCATGACTGCCGGAAATATAGCCGTTGCCATTAAGGGACTAGTAGACCAATATGAAGACATTGATGGCTTCCTTAGCAAGCCCATCAAAACATTTAACCCCAAGAACTTCTTCAACTCATCCAGATTTGTGGGAGTCCTAGAGTGGGGCCTAAGGCTGGCACTGTTGTCTCTCAAATACTGTTCAGAGCGTACAAATTAGTCTGATCAACAATCTCTGCCACAAATACATCGTCCATAAACAACTGAAAAACATTTATCGACAAAAAGTTTTCAGTATCCACTCTACAACCTGGAACACCAGTAAAGTCTGGCAATGCCGGCTGCATCATGCCTGGGGCAACCCAGAGGTCAGCACTTCCAACGGGAAGCCTTGCAGCCCCAGGCTGCAGCCCAGATGCCTCTTGCTGCATTATCGGCACATCAATGTCCTCCTCTAAAACAGGCACTTCATCCGCACTAACAGTAGTTTCATCCACATTGAGAGTAGCTTCATCATCCGATTATTCCTCGTGGACATAAAACTCACTGCCTGAATATTCCACTCCCTCCTCTGCCTCAGATGCAGAGTCAGTCTCTGAACCATGGTCAGAGGAAGACTCAAAAAGCATACCAACCACCTGCTGAGCAGTAATCCTGCAGCTAGCCATAATCCTTACCAAGAAAGGAGACTTCACAAACAAGTCAACTACAACCAACACTGTGCAAAATAAGTAATAAACAAAGTGTGGCTTTAGAACAAAGATCTATATACTCAAAGATAGCTACACTCACCAGCACCTACTCTGCAGCGACAGAAAAAAAACAACGATATCCCACTAGAAAGAAGAAACAAAACCAATTACTCACAAGACAACAAAATACACATCGAGCACAAATGCAAAAAGATTTTGACACTCACAAAACAGAAGCCAAACATACTGCTATTATTACACCATGTGCAAAAAACACATTCATGCAGGGAAATGAAACTCATTTAGACAAATAGCACAAAAAGGTCTCTTACCAAAAACATGCAACTACACAAACTGCAGAACAACCAGTAATGAAACCGCAACCTGGAACATCAGTCTAAAGAGCAAAAGCCTTGAACTAGAATAAAAATGAAAAATAAAATGTTACAATTGCAATTCAGAAGAAATAAAACAATTAACATTATAACACGCTATGTCACTACTTAAATGGTCAATCTGCCAGATGGGCCTTCAAATAGGGCCAAGAAAAATGGGGGGTAATCTTGCCCAAGGGATCTGGTGGAGTTTTCTGCCAGGCCGATCTGTCCCCAGGTGGGGCAGAAAACAGCAGGCAGAAATTTGCCCCCTTGCAAAAGATATAGATCCCTGGTGCCTAGTAGGGTTTTCTGCCCCCCTCCCGCCTGTGGGCAGAAAGGCCAAAAAAATGGGCAGATCTGTCCCCATGGTGAGGCAGAAAATACATAAACATAACTTAAGCCCCTTGGAAGCAACCCTTGGCCAAGGGGTCGCTTCCATGTCCAATAAAAAAAAATCCCTGGTGCCTAATGGGGTTTTCTGCCTCCCCTGGGGGCAGAAAGGCCAAAAGAAACGGGTAGATCTGCCCCCGGGGGGGCAGACAAATCATCCAGTTAATTTGACGCCCTTGGAAGCGACCAGGGATTTTCTTTTTTATTGTATGAAAGCCTTGGGTCGCTTTCATACAACAGAAAACAAAATCCCTGGTGCCTAGTGGGGTTTTCTGCCCCCCCCGCCCCGGGGGCAGAGAGGCCAAAAAAACAGGCCCAATCTGCCCCCAGGGGGAGCAGAAAAAACATTGAGCAAATTTGTTCCCCCTTGGAGGCGACCCTTCCCCAAGGGGTCGTTGCCTTACAAAAAAACCACACTCCCTGGTGCCTAGTGGGGTTTTCTGCCCCCCCGGGGGCAGAAAGGCCAAAATATTGGGCCGATCTGCCCCCATGGGGGACAGAAAAATCATCCATTTTTTTTACCCCCTTTGGAAGCGACCCTTGCCCAAGGGGTCGCTTCCATACAACTTCTTACAAAATCCCTGGTGCCTAGTGGGGTTTTCTGCCCCCCCCCCCTTGGGGGCAGAAAGGCCAAAAAAACGGGCCTGGGGGCAGAAAAACATCCAAAATTTAAATGCCCCCTTGGAAGTGTCCCTTGCCCAAGGGGTCGCTTCCATGCAATGCACACATAATCCCTGGTGCCTAGTGGGGAAAGGCCAAAAACACAGGCCGATCTGCCCCCAGGAGCGGCAGAAAAACATCCAAAATGTACATGCCCCCTAGGAAGTGACCCTTGCCCAAGGGGTCGCTTCCATGCAGAAAAAAAGATATCCCTGGTGCCTAGTGGGGGCATTTATGCTGCACGATCGTGATGCTGTGCGCGATCGTGCAGCACAAATGCCCTTCAAAGAGACATCAGGGGAGAGGAAAAACTCTTTCCTCTCCCCTGATGCCTCGATGGCTAAAGAACAACCTCCCCTCCGCCCCCCTCAGAGCAGGAACACCTACCTACTCCTGTGGATGCCTGAAAGCAAATGGCTTCCAGCGCGTCCAGGGCTTCCTGATGACGTCGGCGCCCGCTGTGCACGCTGACGTCATAGGATTGCCCGGGAGGGGAGTCTGGGGTGGCAGCGGAAACTCTTCCGCTGCCATCCCCCCTTGTGGGGGCTAGATGGACTGCCCATGGGGAGAGCACCACCCACCGTGGCTCATGACGGAACCGCTCCGTCATGAGCATAGAAAGGGTTAAATAGGGGTAGATCTTCAATACTTCAAACTTTTCTTTACTCAGGTGCCACTGATAACTAAAATGCTTCCAAGGTTAATTTCCTTAAAAATTAAAACTTTACTTTTAGAAACATTTGTTTTCAAGAAATGGGAATCAGCAAACGTATGGAAAGATGACAAGCATTTTATGGCAAGAACGGAGGCTCATATTATGCTTTCTAATCTTGCTTATTTAAATAGCTGCAGTCAAGAACATTAAATAAAATACAAGTCCCATGAGGCTTAGTAACAGGGAGTCAATAGGAACAAAATAGTATAATAACGTTAGCCAGTCAGGTCCATGGAACCCCTTATAATTCCAATTCTGACTACGAATACTCTTCTTTTCTTGCTGATCGCAGTCAAGATAAGTAATACTTATTTTCTAATTATGCATTGTCATTGATTATTCAACTGTTTCCAATATATTGTATTGCCCCTTTGTCATTATTTACCTTCTTTTTCTTACAGTACCCACATTTCATTTCACGGTGCGACGCGCTCGTGAGGATTTTCCCTGCCGGATTTGACCATTGACTGTGCTCTCCCTCAGACAATGTGCAGCTACGATCAAGCAGTTTGCTGGGAGTCCCCGCTTTATTTTCACCTGGCATAAAAAGGCTCAATTTCAAAGCACTCGCTCACCTTTTCTGGACCCCAGCAGCCTCCTTTCCTTCCCTGCACTGCTCCGGTCAACTTCACTTTCACACTGGAACTTTAAAATGACGCCCAGGGCGCGGCCTGCCTCAGAATCTCCACTCTTTTTCTCTCCTAGTTTCCTCCCTAGTTTCCCTGAATGGGAAGAGCATTACTCTTGTGCCTTTGCCAACAAGATAAACCTTTCAGTGCCCAATTTGTACTATAATTTACCAACCAGTTTTTCCATCATAGAATTAGGCAATACGTCTGTATTTACTGAAAATGATGATGACGGGGGAGGAGTTTTGCAGTAATTTAAATGGTTTTACCCAGTCTTCTGTGGAACAAACTGTATCCTCTCCCATAGATTTACAAGATGCGTATTTAACAATCCCCATTCACCACAACTTCAGGAAATATCTTCAATTCCAGTGTTTAAGAAGAAATTATCAGTTTTCCTCCCTTCCTTTTGGTCTATTTTCAGCACCTTGGTGTTTCACAAAGATTATGAAACTGGTAGTGACACATCTCAAATCTCAAGGGAACAGACTAATTATTTATCTAGACGATATCCTTTTAATGGATCAAAATTTTTCATCGCTTCAGACTCAAATTCGCATTACTTGTTCTTTTCTACAAGATCTAGGTTTTCTAGTTAACAACGAGAAATCTATTCTTCTTCTGTCAAAACAAATGAAATTCCTGGGTTTCCTAATCAATTCAGGGAGTGCAACGCTACATCTTCCATTATCCAAAGTAAAATCAATCAGTTTTCTATTTCCCTCAGGTCTCTGGCAGGGATTGTGAGCCTTCTATCTTTCATACAGGACATCTTTCCTGGACCTCCTCATTATCGAGCTCTGCAATGACTAAAAATCTGTCACCTTCGCAAAGGCTTAGCTTACTCCGATTTCATAAACTTAGATCACGAGTCTCGTCTAGAGCTTCAGTGGTGGATAGATGATTTAGATGCCTGGAATGGCAGTACTATTTTTGATTTGGCCCCAGATCTTGTATTGCAATCAGAAGTTAAGTATGGCAGGTTGGGACGCCCAGTGTGGTCAGATCTCGACTGGAAGTACATGGTCTTTTCCGCAGTTAATATAGCACAAAAATTGTTTAGAAATGCTGGCAGGCTTCTTTGCAATCCAGAGCTTCACAAAGCACATGGTAAAGTGTTCAGTTATTCTTCGAATGGACAAACTTGTAGCAGTAAGGACGTCAATCATCTCAGGGGCACAAAGTCCAAGTCTCTCGTGGAACTAGCAAAAAGCTTTTGAGAATTCTGTCGCGATCACAAGATCTCAGTTCATGCAGAATATCTTCCAGAGGTTCTCAATTCAGTTGCAGATTAGCATTCTCATTATCCTCATGATTCAAGTGACTGGAGACTCCATCCTTCTATTTTCAGCAATTAGGGGCACAAATGGGACCCTTTTCAAATAGACCTTTTCACTTCCAAGGTCCACTCTCATCTTCCGCAGTTCTTCCACTGAAGAACAGATCCGTTAGCTCTTGCGATGGATGCTTTCCTTAAGGATTGGATTCCAGAGATGAACTACGCTTTACCTCCTTTCCTTATGATCAACAAAGTGTTAGCCCAAGTCATGAGACAGAAAGCAATTCTGGTCATGGTGGTTCCGTTTGGCAATCACAGGTACGGTATCCTCCTTTTCTGGAACGTGCTGTAGATTATCCAATTCTATTGCCTTAGTTTCTTCTCTTCAATCCCCAGGGCCGCAGACACAATCTTGTACAAAACACTTTCACTCTTCCAGCCTGGAAGGTTGCAGGTCAGCCCAGTCTCATCCAAGCATTTTGTTCGAAGCTGCAGAATACATCAACAAAAGCCTACAAATCAGCCAGGTCTGTTTGGTCAAAATGTTGTGTGGGAAAATCTATTGATCCCTTTTCAGCAGATGTCATCCTCATAGTAAATGTTTTAGCTTCTCAAGATAGCGAAGGTGAAACTCATTGAACAGTTAACCTATATCATTCTGCAATCTTAGCCAATCATCCTCACATCATCGGAAAACCAGATGGAGAACCTCCACTTGTTTGTCTTCATTTAAAGGGAGTAAAGTTTTCCAGTCTTTCTCTTCCTAAATACAAACAGCTGTGGGAGGGTAATTTGGTATTACAAATGTTTATGTCTTGGCCTGATGATGTCTCTCTCAAAATGCTTTCCGCTAAATTGACAATGTTATTGTGTTTAATTTCCATCAAATGATTATCTGATGTAAAAGTCTTAGATATGAACAAAAAAGCAACCATCTCAGAATGTCCTCGGATTCTCAACTTTTTATTTCCATTATTAAACCTCACAAACTCGTTTTTTAACCCACCCTTGCCAATTGGGTTAGATGGGTTATGGCCCTTTCCAATACTGACAACTCCATATTCAGAGCTCATTCCTCTAGGGGAGCCATGGCTTCTAAAGCCTTTTGGGTGGGTTTTTGCCTAGAGGACATTCTAGGATCAGCTGAATGGTCAAATAATAACACTTTCCAAACTTTTTATTGCAAACCTGTTCATACTGCTTATTCTTTGATAATAAGTATGCTTTGAACAAGCCTCCGGTCTTGCCATAAAATGTAGATTTTCCAAGTATCTATTAAGGAAAGTCTTAAATTTATTAAAGACACTGAGGCGAGTATGATCCCACTGCAACATCTTTATTAATAATGTGTTTTCCCACCCTTACAGTATCCACTCTGACGAGATCATCTTCCACATAAAAACTCAGCTGCCTCCTCTTCTACTTCTTCCATCGTTCTCAATTCAAGCATCCCTCTGTCAGATTTCGGATCCAGAGTTTTGAACTTTTCACAAGAGATGTTTACATTTATTTTAGCTTTTGCTATTGTTTTTATCATTTTGCCTGTTTTTCATACTTCTTGAAAACTTCTCACTTAAGAAATAGGACTGTTCTTAGTCAAATTAGTGTTATAAGGGGCTCCATGGACCTGATTGGTTAACTTATTACTACTGTTTTGTTCCCATTGTTTCTCTGTTGCTAAGCCTCATGGGACTTATTTAATGTTCTTGACTGCTCCTATTTAAATTAATAAGCAAAGCAATGGGGTAACCCAGTATCCCTCAGAACCTGGGCATATGTACTACAAACAACAATTGGTTCTGTCGGGTCAAACAATTTCTTTGTAGTATTGAACATTTACAAAAGTGATTAACGTGCACAAAGCGCTTGAACACAACCACAAGGACAAAATTATGTTATTCACAAAGAAGAGAATATTTTACTTCATGTTTCCAAATTATTCAGGTAAGGTCAAGAATTACCACGACAAAAAAAGGGGAAAGGCTGTCTGATAATTCAATTAATAAAACGGCGCATGTGAACGTGATTATAGTGACATAGTGGGTGAAGTGACAAGGTGGCGAGATCTGTGTATTATACAACAAGGTGACATGATACAGTACATATATTTACAAATGAAACTATTGAGAACAAGGTCCAATTTCAAATTAAGGCAGCAATGGCCCTAGCTCGATAAATGAATTACATGGATTTGTGTGCTAGGGGACCTATTGAAGCATGGACAAATAACCGTCGACGTTTCGACCCTGACAAACAGCATAAGTTAAGGATGTCAAAACGGGTCTTCTTCAGGACAGGGTGATGAGCTGGACAGACGGTTCTTCAAAAAATCGAAGGCCGCATGTGGAGCTGGACCCTAGAGCCTTAGGGTGAGTACACCAGGGGTTTGGTCCAACTAGTAGTCAAAGGTAGACTGAATCAGTTACCTGATAATAGGAAATGAAACAGGTAGAAGAATGCTCCTGGCACTCAGAGCGATTTCAGCCAAATCACTTGGTTAAATGGCAGACGCCAATAAAAGAAACCAGTCATGGGGCATCGAACTGGATATCTGAATCGTTTTGAAAAAAGTGGCGATTAGGCGAAGTAATTGTGCCAGACGTGGCGTCGTAATAATTTCAAGGCATCACTGTAGCTTGTGACAGCTGGCCGGCGGCAGGATTCTGTAATCAAGATTAGAAAGGATAGTACTCGCCTTTGTGTCTTTAATAAAATGAAGACTTTCCTTCATATATACTTGGAAAATCTACATTATTAAGGCCCTTGGGTATTAAATCTAAGATAACAATGTAATTTGCGTATAACAAACATGACAGGGGATGAGCCCATATTCTTGGGGCATCACACTTACTGCCATAGAAAACCTGAAACAAGCCAGAACATATAGAGAAAACAAAATGGGAGCCGAAACACATCCCCCTTTTTCAGTCAATTATGGGTATAGATTGTGGTTGATAAGCCCCGGTCCCCTTTAAAAGAACATGGCACCAAGTCAGGAAGTGTAGAACAATGATTATTCACTGCAGGTTTTTTGGCATACCTAACCTATGCAATTTTTTCCACAGCTTTGGGTGATCCACTAGGAAAAACGCTGTGGAAAAATCAATAAAGGCTGCATTGACCGGTTGACCACGAATTGTGACATATTTTTCCATGATCAGTTGAAGAATTGCTATTTTATCCAATGTACATTACTTTTTACTGAAACTAGGTTGTTCCATTGGAATTATCATTTCCTTATCAACCCAAGTGTGGAGATGCTCTAAAATGCTTTTCGCAAAGGTCTTTCTGGATGAGTCTAATAAAGCAATTTGCCTATAATTATCAGGCTGGTTGTGCAATCTCATTTTATATAGTGGTACTGTAACACTCCCTGTACAGGATGCAGGGATTACACAATGTTGGTAACAGTAGTCAAACACTGGGGTTAAAAAAACAAGCAAAGCGTGGCTTCCATTTTTACTACTGATATAGAGATCTCATTCGGGCCCATTGCACCAGAATTTCTCGCTCCCTGAATAATATTTTCAACTTGTTACATTGTGTGGGGGACCTATATCATCTGTGAGTCAGAAGATAAAACAGTATGCCAACAAAACATCTCTCCATCTTGATTTGGGGCATAAAGCAGAATAATATAATGAACCCCTTCCTCATCAGTGATTAGAAGTGGGAATGAGCTAACTCAGTTATTTCAACACTGGGAAATAATCTCCCAGAATTCTTTTTTTTTCTTTTTTTTTTTAGTCCTCATATTGACAAAGGCCGAGAGCAAGATCTATCTGAAGGTCTGAAGGGTCTGAGCGCCACGCACCTTCCAAGATCTGTGCCACCGGGAGCAAGCCTTTCCAACTCGCAGTTGATGAGAGGTCTAATGGTAGCCACCACTAATCTCGTCAACTCATTGAGCTTGTCTTAATCCTTGGACTAGGTCGAAGAAGCAACCCAGCAATAGTGTAACTTCTGTCCCCCCTAAAAAAATATATTGTGAGTGCAGGTATCAAGAGCCGAGTGAGATAAAGGGGGCCCACATTTTTTCTTTCTTGGACAAACCCGTCTGGCAGTCTAACTTAGCTATATGCCTTGAAAAGTTTAGCCAACTCGCACAAGTAGGGGAGAGCTCAGAGACCCATTTTACACAAATTTCCCTGCGCGCAATAGTCATTAGAGTAAACAACAGGGATATGATGTCCTTCCCTAAGACTGTTTTATCTACCTCCCGTACTCCAAATATAACCAAAGGAAGGCTTACCTCGAAGTCGCAACCCAGGATTTTTTTTAATTCTTTACCCACATCTCGCCAGAAGAGCTGGATAGTTGGACACTGCCAAAAGAGATTTATATCATCTGCGTTTTCCAGTTGGCATTTCGGGCAGCATCTTCTTTTACTACCTCCAATCTTAGCGAGTTTCTTGGGAGACCAGTAGGCCCTATATATGATAAACAAATGATTTCTCCTGAGTGGCGCCGAAATCACTGAAGCCCATAATGTAGCTACAGATACTTGCAAGAAATTGTGGATATCGCAGCCTGGCATCTAGCTTCCAGATTTCTTCGGCCAGGGTCACAAAGCCATCATCTCCTTGTACCAGAGCCCAGTACCACTTTGAGGCTTCCTTCCTATAGGTTTGCGTCTTTAATAAATCCTTCTCGACATCCGACTCCGCCCCAAGGTTTGACTGGGAACGCAACCAACTGTTAATGTTTAAATCTGGATAAGTTGAAATCCGTACTCAGGCTTAGGTCAGCCCATGTTAGTATCATGCCCTCCTCAGCAAGTTGGCCCCATCTTAGTAAACCTGCGTTTACCAATGGGGAGGCTAGGCTGTCCTTCATACATAGCGGGGTTCCTGGGGAGTTCCAGATTGGCGCCATGCAGCTATAGTATGGAATCCCTAGAATTTGTTTGACCTGAATCCAGATTCTGCATGCTGCAATTAGCGTCTTGGATTTAATTTTTTTGAAAAATTTAGCATGGCCAAATTTAAATAAGAACCTTTTGCTTTCGTCTCCTAAGTTACTTATGAAAGCCCTATATCTCATTGGCATGTCATTGGGGGCCATCAGCAATCGCCTGGTTTTTCAAGAAGCAAGCCCAATAATACAGTTGGAAATCTGGGAGAGCTATACCCCCCTCCAGCCTTTTCTTCCTAAGTTTTTTCCAGGAGAATCTCACGCTCTTGCTCCTCCATATAAAACTGCTGAGTTGCCCATGAAGTTTTTTTAAAACAAGCTGGCTTAAGGAACAAAGGGAGAGTATTAAAAATAAATGTAAATTTAGGGAGGATTGTCATTTTAACTAAGTTAGCCCTTCCTAAAATGGAAAGCGGAAGGGAAGCCCAGTTTTGCAGAAGTTTTTTAGTTTCTTGCATAAGTCGAGTGTAATTGACCAATGCCATTTTATCCAGATCTTTTGTCCCTCGCACTCCTAGGTATCTGAACTCCGTCTTATCCAGATGTTTAAGCTGGGTGGGAATGGGATTGTTCCATGACATAGTCTCGGTCTTGTCTTCATTGACTAGGTAGCCCGAAATTCACCCAAAATTACCCACTAACTCCATGATTACTGGCAAGGATGTCTCCAAGTTAGCTGTATAGACTACCAGGTCATCAGCGTAATGAGCTTCTTTTCTATACCACTCCCCATAGTGAAATGGGAGGATTCTTTGCTCTACTCTTATTCTCCTTGCCAGAGGTTCCAAATACAGATTAAATAGTAGAGGCGAAAGTGGGCAACCTTGTCAGGTTCCCCTATTTATCCGGAGGCTAGTGGTTAGAGAGCCGTTGATCAATATCTTCGCTGTGGGGTAGCATATATACCTTGAATAGCCTGAAGGAAGTTACCGCCAAGACCATTTTGATCTATCACTTCATACAGATAGGGCCAACTCACTCTGTCGAAGGCCTTGGCGGCATCAACCATAATGACAGTTAATGGGATCCCCATAACAGAGGCTACGTCTATCGCACACACCAGGTCTTGTATCAGGTCTGAGAGCTGCCTCCCCTTCATGAAACCCTTCTGATTTGTGCCTATTATGTCTCCTAAGACCTTTTCTAATCCTTTAGCCAGAACCTGTGAATAGATTTTGTAATCTGCGTTTAGCAGAGAGATAGGCCTGTAAGATTCAAAAAATGTTGGGTCCTTGTCCGGCTTGAGAATTAAGGTAATCACTGCTTCGCTCCAAGTGGTGGGGAGGGGTGCCTGCTGTGTATATATAGTATCAAGCATCTCTACCAAGAAGGGGGTGATTTCCTCTTTCAGGGTTTTGTATACTTCATTGTGTAAGCTATCAGGTCCTGAGGCTTTCCCATTCTTTAGATTCTTGATAATACTATCTATTTCTCCCGTGGAGATTTCTTGGTTAAGCGCTGTCTGCTGAGTGATGTCTAGGCAAGGGAGTTTGCCCTGTTTTAACCAGTCTCTTATTTCTGATTGTGTCCCTTCTACGTCATCAGTATATAACTCCTGAAAGAAGCTCACAAAAGCTTCCCCAATTGCGCACTCTTTCTTACACTTAGTTCCTGTTTTATTATTTGTTACCTCCTTTATCTCGTTTCTAGCCAGGTCCTGCCTCGCTTTCCATGCTAACATCTTACCACATCCTTCCCCATATTCGTGATTCGCCAGTCTACTAACTTTCCACCTCTGTTTCACTAGTCCCTCTAAATAATCGGAATAGATCCCCTTTGCTTCTGTCAATTTATTTTGTAGCTCCTCTTTTGTTGAAACTTGGGCAGACTCGCTTTCTGCTAATTTTCCCTGGATCTCTTCAATGTCCTGTTCATATTCCCTTACTTTGTTCTTCCCCACCTTGTTCTTATAAGCAGCTATGTTAATTAATTTCCCCCGGAGATATGCTTTATAAACATCCCAGACAATGTGTGGGGGGGCCGAGTATGGAACAAAGGAGCCTGCTAATGCGCCGGCCGCGAGCTCCGCTACCTCCGCTACCTCCGCTACGCATACTGCTTGGTTAAACGGAATCACCAGCGGCCTCTCAACCACCGCCCGACACCGTGTTGCTCCTCCACCTTGCGGACACGGTTCTCTTACCTGAGCCCCCCCCCCCAGCAGCGCTGCGGGGGGAAAGAACCACCAGACACGGGCTCTCAGTGCCTCCTTGCTGCCTCTGAGCTCCGACGCGATCGACGCGCGGTAGCTTGGATTAGCTTCCAGGGCATTGGGGGAAGAGTCAGCACCTGTCCCCCAGCAGTAAATGCCCTTCTAGGAGTCCAGAAGAAAGAAGTGGCAAAAGGGAGGCCATTTGATTCATCTATGACCCCCAAAAAAGGACAGAATTTTCGCACCAGCAGGAAAACAAAGTCTCCTGCTTTAAAAATGGATCTGAGCAGGTATTTGATGTATCTATAAAAGGGGAGACGACAACTGAGTTAAAAAGGTGTATACCTAATTCCTCCGTGCCTGCTACCTCCAATAGTGTAGGAAAAAATAGATATACCCTAAGAAATGCAAAATTTGGAGGGGGAGCCACAGGATAATAGTGTGACCCAGAATCTAGGTAGCAAAATAATAGCCCTGGGGGTCAGTCTGGGAGGTGCACAAACACAAATACCCACACAAGTTATCACTCGTAAGACCGCTAAAAGGGGTGCCAAGCCTATAGTACCATCTACCAGCAATTCCGGAGAGAGAGAGTTAAAATTACCCCTTCACTGAGATCATATTTTAAGATCAAGAATACCGAAGAGTCTCAGTCTCACCTGATCGGGACCTGCATAATGGAGTCACCCAATTCCGCTGTGGAAGTGGACCCTGTGCTACTCTCGGAGAATAATTTTTCTCCCCTACTGAGTAATGAGCTGCGCAATAGTCCCTCCGTGGACATCCTGGTTCCGGCCCCCCAGGTAGGACCAGGATCAGGACATGCTCTCATGAATGTTGAAAACCTAGGGGGGAAGGCAAGAGGGGGTCAGAGCATAGAGGGTCCAAATGCACCAGGAAAGGAACAAGAAACGCCTGGTATAGATGTTTCTCGGATTCTCCTCTCCCTATCAATTGATATCAAAGAAAAATTCACTGTTTCTGAGCAGAATCAGGCAAAAATTCAAGCAGCTTGCGAGGGTTTGGAGGAGAAACTTGTCGACATCATGGAAAGACTTCTCATTATGGAAACCTCTCTGGGGTCGCTGCAAGAGGAAGTAAAAACTAACCAGAAGGAGATAGTAGCATTGAAGGCAGGAGAAAAGGAGCTGAGAGACAAACTTGAAGTGTTGGAAAATAATTCCAGAAGAAATAATCTAAGGGTTCTAGGCATTCCGGAAGGCATTGAGGGAGGAAATTTAAAGAGCTTTGTAGTAGACCTGTTGACAGAATTCTTCCCAGAAACAGCAAAATTAGATTTAGAAAATGACATCCAGAGGGTACACCGTGATCCTTTTAGAAAACCCCCGGAAAAAGGAAAGCCTAGGAAAATCCTGATAAATTTCCGCACTTACACAATTAACGAGCTAATCCTTTCAGTCGCTCTTAGGGGCAAACAGTTTAAAAAACAAGATTGGTCCTTCATGATTAGGTCAGACATCTCCAAGGTTACTCAAACTCGTCAATGGGAATTAGGAAAATACATCCAAGACCTGAAGGCTTTAGGGGCAACTGCACAGCTGAATTTCCTGGCGACCCTCAGAGTAATGTGGAACAACAGAATGTATAATATGAGAGAGGTGGCTGAGGTAGAGAGCTTAATTGTTAAGATCAAGTCTCATAAAGATTCCTAATAGCTTTAAGATACTTTATAGGGTGGTGGTACGGAGCTCTAACAGAGTATGCTGGAATACCCAGACAGGATGCAGGAGGGTTCCCTAGGGTGGGAGTGGGGGATGAGACACACGTTTTCTAGTTTACTTGAGCACAGGGTGGGGTGCAGATAGGGAAAAAAATCTAAAAAATGTGGTCCTCATCAGTGCGAAGGGATAGAACTTTAGTAACGAGAGGGGGGTCTGAAGGTTATCGCTGTAAAGGAAAGGGTAGGAATGGCTAGTAGTTCAAAAATAACTTCTTGTAATGTGAATGGCTTAAGGGTAAGCTCTAGACGAAGGAGGATTCTGGAATTCCTCAGACTTTCCGATAGTGACGTTATCCTATTGCAGGAGGCGCACTTACGCTGTGAATAATGGCAGGAAATCCTTAAGAGGAATAGATGGATCTCTCACCTGGTGTGTACAAACCAGGCCTGTAACGTGAAGGGAGTGGCAGTCCTATACAAAACAATTGGCTCAGGTCAGAGTAGAGGGCTCTAAGAATGATCCTAGGGGTAGATGGGCAACAAGCTATGATCCACAACATAGAATATGCTATTTTGGCCTATTATGGCCCAAATATCGACCACCCCGCTCCACTCCGGGAACTATATCAACAGCTTCTCGAGACAAAATATTATATCATTCTGGGAGGGGATTTTAATACTTTGCTGGACCCAGTCTTGGATAAATCTACCTCTAGGCCAGCAGTATATTCTCCCAAAATGAGGGATTTTGCTCACTATTTGATAAAAGATTTAGCCTTGGTGGACATCTAGAGAGTGAAAGCAGGGCAGGAGAGAGGGTATACCTTTCAGAACAAAAAGCTGGCCCACGCATCCAGAATTGATTTTTTCCTGACAGACCGGAAACTTAACAATAGCATTCTCAAGGTAATTCATCAACCTTCACACTTATCTGACCATGCGGCGGTTAAGTTGGAGATTTTAGCTAAGCCCCCACCAGTACAGACAAGGTGGACTTTAGATAGAACCCTACTAGGAGACTAAGAAGTAGTAAGATCCCTGAAAGAGGAAACAATCTCCCAGAATTTCTGTGTATCTTTGAGAGAAGAGGCTGCTATCCATTTGCGATCACACTTCTTTGTTTTTTAAGCTGGCTTTTAATCTAGTTCTTCCCCTTTTCAATAGGCTAATAATATTCTCCTTTCAATGAAAAAGGAAAGGAATTGTCTTCTAATTAACCTGTTTATGTCATTGTTAAGTGACACAATCGATTGGGGACCTCTTAAAGAAATCTCAGTTGATAGATTATTTTTGCCTACAAATTCCTTCATGTACAAATCATATTTTGAACGGTATCTAAATACATTCCTTGCCTACCCACATTGATTGCAAGCAATTATTCTTTCAACTTTTAATTTTATTACGCCTCCAGTGGGTTCTGCTGTTGGATTTATTGAAGCTCACTGTATCCCCTTGTAGTTCCTTGACCTCAAATCTACCAGTGGAAAATCTAACCAAAATGGGAGTATTTTGTGGTCGCTGAAATAGGAGACAATCCGATAATCGATGATAGAAGAGCCCTTATTTGACATATGCATGTATTTTGCAGGCATATCATCATCAATTCTTCCATTTACTATTAGACTTTCTTGTTTTCTTAGAGAGTCCAAGAATATGGATCCTATTTGATCTATTTTTATTTTTGCTGGTAGTTTAGCAGGGTACATTTTAGAGCCATTTCTCTATCTAGGTCTGCAAATACCCTTAATGTGTAGTTAGACACTTTGGAGTTAAGATCGCCTGCTAGTACTACCTGTTCATAATCATCCAGTTCCATAATCTAGGATGTGAATAAAAATAGTGCTTAAATCATCGAGGTGTGAGAGGCATCGGAGGGGGGGATATAAGCATTTACAATAAGCAACGATTCACTAAAGCATTGTTCATAATTCCTGCACATTTTTACACCTTAGACTAGGTTGGATGAGTGAATTAAACCTTTAAATGACCAACAATACTTCTTTCTTAATAATATTGCTACTCCTAAACTAGCATGTCTCCTCCTAGAAGGATTAGCTTGATGGCTGAACGCATAATCGCTGTCCATATCAAAATTTGTGATATCCCAGGTTTCCTGGATACAGTTAATAACGGCATCCATACTGATTAAAAAAGCAAATTTATTTATCACAAGAGAAGCCTCCCATATTCCCAGAAATCCCTTTTAGAGCACTGTTAGCTTCACCATTAGGGCATGTATCTTAGAGGGTGATTTAAATTGAGTGCAACGGCAAGCCAGTTCCACCTTCTGTCCTCATCCTCAGTGTTAGACCTGGCACCATTGGCGTGGGTCTCCCTTCCATTTTTTCACTGTTGCCTCCTATGTTGTTGCTATGTTTTTGCTTGTCTAGATGCTTTGGGCACTTTGCCACTGCTGTTCAGTGCCAAAGTGCAAGTGCTCCCTATTGTAAATTGTTGTAATGGATTAGTGACTCCATGATTGGCTTATTTGATTTACTTGTCAGACCCTAGTACCATGCACCATGAGTGCCCAGGGCCTGTAAATCAAATGCTGCTGGTGGGCATGCAGAACTGATTGTGCCACCCACAGAAGCAGCTTGTAAAATATGGCTCAGGCCTGCCATTGCAGAGCCTGTGTGCAGTCTGGGACTGCCATGTCGACTTGGCAAGTGCACCCACTTGCCAGTCACTAAACCTTCCCTTTTCTGCATGTTAGTCACCCGAAAGGTAGGCCCAAGGTAACCCTATGGGCAGGGTGCATTGTATGTAAAAGGTAGGACATGCCCTGGTGTGTGTAGCATGTCCTGATAGTGAATTACAGCCAATTTCGTTTTTCACTATTGCAAGGCTATCTGTTCCCACAGGCCAGAATGGGCAGTTTGATTATAACATCTTATAAACATAACTGACCCAAGGAACAAGATAGGAAAATAAAGTTTAGTATGCCTGAACTCAGAATGTTAAAATACATCTTTTAGTGGGGGTGATTTTTACATTCTGGGGCCGATTCCGATTCGGGCCGGAAAACGTACCGACCGACTCGGTACGGGAATATAGTCCGACCGACACGTACCGGCGCTGCCCGACCTGGGTAGTACGATGAAATGCATGTGAATCACGACCGACTCGTACGGAACACAAGCCGAACGACCGAACCGGACGGAAACAAGCTATCCGGCCGGGAAACCACGCGAATAGAACCGACCAACACGCACCAGGAATCAACGCGAACGAAACGTGCCCGCAAACTCCGACCCACGCAGTACGATGCAATGCGTGGA